>JAKLNC010000369.1:0-27581 GCA_022813145.1 Barbatosphaeria neglecta | reverse complement strand
CCCCCCCCCCCCCCCCCCCCCCCCCCCCCCCCCCCCCCCCCCCCCCCCCCCCCCCCCCCCCCCCCCCCCCCACACAGTTAGCATGGATGGAAGTGGAGGTGGAGACGGTGAGGGGCATGGTGACTGACCGACTCGCCCTCGGTCAGGGCGAAGAAGCCCGAGTAGAAGCCGCCGACGGCGGCGGGCTGGCAAGCATTGCTGGGGTCGCCCATCACGACCGAGTGGTTGTGCGGCTGGAAGTGGAACTCGAGGATGTCGCCCACCGCCGCCGTCGTCGTGTTGGGCACGAACTTGACGTCCTGCACTGCGATGGGGATCACCTTGGCCGACGCCGCGCCGGCCGCGGCGAGCACGACGGCCACCGCGAGGTTGGAGAGCCGAGCCATTGTTGCTTCTGGGGTATTATTAAACAGGAAGTCGTTCGCGTCGGGTCAGGTCAAGGTCAAAACTTGCTCAATCTTTCTCTCGTCGCGGGGCTAGAGAGGACAGCCCCCTCTCTTCTCTTTCCTCCCTTCTCCCCGTCTCTCTCTCTCGCCGTTTATATATGTGCTTGGCGCGCTCGCTCCGCTAAGCTCCATGCTTTCCGAACGGGCCTAATCCGTACTATTAGTTGTAATTCCTAGTACCGATCCGTCCAAGAGGGGGGAACAGTACAAGCAGCGGAGGGACGTGATCGCAAGCTGATATGCGACACTGGAAATGCGCGACGATCAATAATAAAACTAGACCGAGGGCGGATGAAGCTTGGCCATCTAAGGTGAAGAGACAGGAGCGACATCGTGATCTGGACCAATGAGGGGTCTCTCCGCATACACGCATCTGCCTGTTTAGGGCATCGATCTTCCTCCGAGATCCACCTTAGAGATTGACACGTGCTGTCGACGGACGTCGCTCGATGCCACGGAGTAGGGGTGATACCTCTATTAGGTTTAGTGGCTTATTAGTTGTTCCTGTCTATCGGTGTAGCACTCTCTCTCTCTCTCTCTCACCCCTGAACTTATTGACGACCGTAAGAACTTTAAAAGACATCCACTTTCCCGGACGAGCGTTCGTTGACGAACCCCCCCTCTGACGTGATTATCTGATTACACGGATCTCCTCCCGAAGGCCCGGTCGAAAAGTTAGCACGTTGATCTAGACGCACGCCTGGCTTCCGTGGGTCTAGTCTTACGAACTTCGGATGCTTGCTCCGTACATCGTGGCCTCATCCCTGTCGGAAAAGCTAGTGGGCACGGGGGCGGCAGTAGAATTGATCAGAGAAATCATAGCCACTGAGTAGACTACGTAGTTAACCAGTAAGCGCCTCACGTGGCCCAATATCCCGAACCATCGATCTCCGAATACTCGTCTCCGAAATCTCCGTCCGAGAGGCGTCAGCAGTTGATCCTCCCAGCTTAGGTACCTTACTTCCTCTCCTTCTCCATCTCCTCATACGCCTTCTCCAGAGCTTCCATCTCCGCGAGTCTGGGCAGCCGCAGCTTCTTGGTCTTGCTGACGCCGGCCCAGGCGAGCAGCCTCAGCTGCGCCTCTTCGAAGCGCTCGGCAAACGCGGCCGTCTTGACGGGCGGCTGGTCGGGCACGCTGCGGTAGGGATCGACGAGCTCCATGACGGCCTTGGTGAAGGCGGCATCGGGGCCGAAGGCCTTCCGGGACGCAATGCATAGCTCCTGGAGGTAGCCGCAGGCGACGAGGCAGACCTGGTGGCGGGGCGGGAAGGGCACCTCGACGGCGCTGTTTGGATCGAGGGCGCCGCCCGCGTCGGGTACGGAGCTGATGAGCATGAGGGCCTTGCAGAGATCCAGCATGTCCACAACCCAGGCGTGGCCGCTGCGCTTCGAGAGGTTCAGACACCCCACGAGGGCGTAGCGCAGGGCAGATACTACCTTATCCTGACCGAGGTGCATCGCGGCCAGGGCCATGCGGACCACTGGCATGGGCTCGACGTCGCTGGGCCACTTGCTGCCGCCGTAAGGGCTGCGCGCGACCATCGCCTTGGCGTCGCCGATGAACTTGTTCGCGATCTGCTCGCGGCCTTTCTTGTCGCCCATGAAGGCGATCGACGCCTGGCTGGTCAGGAGGGTGAGATCCTTCTGAGACTGGAGGAGGGCGTCCAGGTTGCCGTCTCGGTCCTCGAGCGTCTTGCGCAAACGCGCGAGATCTTTCCGGCACGTCGTGCCTGCAGTCGGCGAAAGGAAAGCCGGCGATGTCAGAAATCAGGCTACATCGTGGGTGAGAAGGAGGGCACTACTACTCACAGTCGCACTCGATGAAGTAGAGTCTCCTGAGCTGCTCCTGGCGGACGAGAACACCCGTTCGGGAATCGACGTACGAGAGGAAGATCTCGTCGCCAGCGCTGATCTTGCGCAGCGAACGGACGCGGGCCTCGCTGCCCTCGAAGAAGATCATGGCATTGGGGTTGCAGCTGTGGTTCATCATGGACACCACGACATCGACGCCGTAGCCGTGCGGGCTATCCTTCTCGGCGGGACAGATGCTGACGGCATTGGTGAGGATCTTTTGCGTGTTGGTACGACGGCTCTCAGTACTCCTTTAACGACATAGGTACATGGGTGAACGTAGATGGAGAGGCGACTGACTATGCAATAAAGGCTCCAGACGAAGCTCAGGTCCCTCGTGAGCTGGGGAATCATGCGGCCGATCCGCATGGCGATCTGCATTATGTCGCTTCCGTGATCCGACTCGTTATGGTTCGTAAAGGCCGGCTCCAGGCGCGTGATGGCCTCCCACTGCAGAGACGACACGAGACCCTCCTTGTCGAGAAGGAGCAGGCGGAGCACGGCCAGCTCTCCCGTCACCAGTGGCGGCGCGTCCTTGAGGATGCCGCACTCGTACTTGTGGTAGCGGCCCCAGGCCTTCCTCTGGCAGATCTGGAGGCGCGGACTGGTTAGAACGACGATAGGCCAGCACAAGTAAGATGAAGAGATGAGTCTGGGCAGGTAATGCGGGTAGCATAATTCAGGAGGGGTGCACTTGCCATCGAGCAGTAGCGGGCCACGCGGCAGCCCGAGCAGGGGCGGATCTTGGGCGCCGCCTCCGCGCTGGCCATGAAGTGGCCGTCCGGATGGATCTCGCTCTCGGCACTGGCGAAGCAGTATTCGCAGACGTGCTCCGTGCCGACATAACGGCAGGCGGCGAAGGGCTGAGACCGGAAAATCTCCTCGCCGGCGGCGATATCGGCGGCGGCGAAGAGGCCCGACCCGGCCGCGGGGATGGTGGACTCCTTGATCTCCAAGGAGGCCGCGGACTGGATGCTGTCGAGGATGCGCTTAGCGAGGGCCGGCTCCTCGTGGATGTAGGGGCGGCGCTGGACCGGCACCGGACTGTCGTCGTTCTCATCCATGCTTATTGGTGTCAGCAGTGCTCCAGATGCTAGTCTGTTCTATGGGGAAAGCAACCGAAGAGACGGGCTGCTAAAAGCGGCGCAAGCGAATAATAAGTGAAAGCAAGCGTGAGGGTGAAGAAGCTGTCGAGCAGGGGGTGAAGCAGGGGGTAGATAAAAATACTGGCAAGAATAATGTTTGCGCTCCGCAGGGAAAGAGAGACTACTTACTTTTCCGACGGAGTCCCGGTTGTGAGGAAGCTGAAGAGAGTGAGGTAAGAAGAGAAGAAGAGAAGAATTCGTTTTGTGCGTCAACGAGAAGAAGCTTTGTAGTAGGAACTACCCGTACCTGTTTGCGGCGTTGGCGTTTTAGAAAGACCGGCTTAACCTCGGATCAAGCTACAGGTTAGGCATGTACCTACCAAGTTGTTTGTATTCATTTCTGTTTGAGCACACCGGAAACCTCCATAGTCCTACAAGGCATCGCTGCCCTGGCAATTATCTCACTTCTTTCTGGGGATGGGCTTACTCGATCGGGCCTTTGCCGAAGAACACAGACGGAACGTTGCTTATCAAGGGATTTATGGGCGAAATGGATATCATAGTGGAGGTTAAACGACCTCCAGGACTGGTGGTAGTAGAGTGTAAAGGTACAGATTCTTGATAGAGCACCTGCACATAGTAAAAGGTACCTGGTAGAGCTATTGCCTAATACAGCATGGGCAAAGATGCTCCTCATCACGGCCACTGTCGCTTCCAAGAGGCCTTGCATGTTCTTCCGGCCCATCTGGATGTACAGTACCACAAGCTGGAGGCGAGAGCCACCCGAAAATGCCATCTCCACGCAATCGCCATCTCCCCGTAAACCTTCCTAGCTTCCCCTGTCCGGCTGCCGCGTCTCGGGCCCTACTTCTTGGGCGGGCTAGGCAAGACCTCCGGCGGGCAAGGAATCCTGATACAAATAGAAGCAATGCGTTAGTAATTGGAGGACATCATCCATGTGCTATAGCTAGGTAGCTTACCGGACCGTGGAGGGGCCGCCAGCTTCGGGTGGATGGGGTGGCTTGCCCAGCTCGGCCCTCTGCTGGTTGACAAATGCCCTCACGCGCTCGCTGTCAACGTCATACCACTCGATCTCGACCGGCTCCCGCGCGCGCTTCTTGCCGGCAGCTTTGCTAGTGGACGGGCCGGCGGTGGCGGGGGCGGTCGACGGGCGAGCAGCGTTGGCGATGGCGGGAGTGGTCGACGTGCGAGCAGCATGGGCCATGGTGGTGGTCGATGGGCCAGCAGCATAGGCGGCGATGGTGGTCGACGGGCCGGCAGCAGGGGCCATGGTGGTGGTCGACCAGCCAGCAGCATAGGCGCCAGTGGCGGTCGACGGGCGGGCGGCGTTGGTCATGATGGCTGCGGGCGGGCGAGTAGCAATGGCGGCCAAGCTCAGCTGATTGTTTTCCACGGCCCGGAGGGCCTCCATGGCGGCGTTGAGGATGGCATGCTCGGCGGCCTCCTCGGCGCTGCCCGGGGGGGCCACTGTGCCCGGGTGGCTCTTCTCGAAGGCCTTGAGGAACTTGATGGCAGTGCCGTAGATGGCTCCGTGGACAACCATCCCGGCGTTCTGCTGGGCAAACTGTCCGGCGGTCGGCTGGATAGCCTGCCAGATGGCCGGCTGGATGGCCTGCTGGGTAGCCTGCTGGGTGTGCTGGATGTGCTCTGTGATGCGCAGCTTTTTCGTAGCGGGGCCGACGTCCTTGCCGGCCTCGCTCTCGCTATTCTCCATCACCGTCTTGACGGCGCTCATGACCGAAATCTTGATCTTGTTGTTGGAGACAAGTGAGAGGAGGACGACGCGCATGTCCGCCTCCGAGAGGCGCATGATGCGCGCGATATCGGACTCCATCTTAGGACGTTGATTGATGAGGATGAGACAAAATCGAGGAAGAAGACAGCGCGGTTTAGATGCGCTGATGGTGAAGAGTTTGCCTTCCACCTCGTTGTGGAGATGGGATGTGGGAGAGAATTGCAAAAAATTTTTGGCCTGCGCGGCATCGAAGGTTAGTAGGCCAACGCTCAGGGGTTGTGGTGAGGCTGCACATTGCCAGGACATTTAGCTGGGGCCCGATCTAGGTCCTCACGTGCCGCAAGGAACAACGTCTGCCCACGCTGAATAGATATCCCCAGAGCAACTGAAGTCATGTGGAAACCATCAAAAATGACATACCTACTGCGAAAAATATAGTTTAAGTACATAAGTACGTAATCAGTAAGCACGCATTCTTATGCAGGTATAAATGACGCTTTTGATCTCTTCATCGCCTTCTTCATCGTCTTCTGCCTTTTCTTCTTCCCTGCACTTTCCTTTTCTCTCTTTCTCTCTGTCCCACCCTCTCTGTCCCTCTCTCCCTCTCTGTCTACCTCTCTCTCTATGTCTCTCTCTCCCTCTCTGTCTCTCTCTCCCTCTCTGTCTCTCTCTCCCTCTCTGTCTACCTCTCTCTCTGTGTCTCTCTCTCCCTTTCTGTCTCCCTCTTCCTCTCTGTCTCCCTCTCTCCTTTCTCTCTCTCTCTCTTTCATTATTATTTTTATTATTTTTAATTTTTTCCATATCTTTTTCCCACTCACTATTTTTCCTATTCTTTATGTCTCTTATCTCTCCTCTCTCTTTCTGTCCTTTTCGTTTTTCTGTCTCATCTCGAGTGGAAGTCTGACCATCTCCTCTCATGCTACCATTAGGTAGCACAAGTTGTGCCATCCCAGTACTATCTCAACACAGCAGCCCCAAAACGGCATAACAAGCCCCAAAACGACATAACAGATCTCGTTGGCCTAGGAAATGGGTCGACGGGGCAGTGCACGGCGCGCCATACCGGGCTATATGTACTGCCAAGTTAACCGCTGGGCCGAAAGGGAAATCCTCGGCCATTGCAACGGTAACTCGGGCTTATATATCTCCACATATACGTTGGAAAAAAATGTAGTGAGGCCTCTACGGGCGCATGGGACAGCCCGCAGTCAAGTCGACAAGGCTGGGTTCCAGGTTGCATTACAGTCTCTACTCCGTACAGGCTAATCGCTGCGAAACTGAGGACGCGTACTTTATACGCGTATCGCTGTGGAGACCGGCGGAAGACGGCTAACGGTGCAGATCCGTACAGTAACGGGGCTTGGTGGGCTGGACGGATAACGATGTTAGTGGCTGACATCCATGCGCACTTGTACCTGGGTCCGGCGGCACCGCCGAGTTTGGGCGGCTGCAGCACAGCTCGTAGACCATTGCCTGATTGGGCAAGATCCGACAGCGGGGCAAAATCCTGTGGCCGAGCCACAACTGCCACGCACCTCGTGCATTGCGACCTTTTCGGGCACATCTAAGCCTCCAAGCCGAGGGGGTCGCGACAAAGAAGATGGAGCGCGAGCGGCACCGTGACGAATCTGCCGGCACGGAGGGGGGGAGGCGCAGATCGGCAGACGAAAAAATGATCGGTCCGTACGGAGCTCTCTCAGTACTTATAACGAAGTCTTGGCCCTGCTCTTGGCCTTGCTCTTGGCCCTCGAAAACACCATTGCCATTCTTCTTCATTCGACCCCACGTTTCCAGCTTCCATCGCACGCTCTCAGCACAGACGTCACTTCTCGCCCGGGAGCGCCCGCAGACGCCCACAGCAGACAGCTATGGGTAAACTGGTCAAACTCATCGGCACCGGCATCGGCCTTGCCGCCGAGGCCATCCAAGCCTCCCGAGAAGGCTCGCCATCGCAGTCGTCCCAGTCCCGGACTCGGTCCCAGTCCCAGTCTGAGCCTCGGGAGCCAGCCGACCGCGGCTACTCCGGCTACCCGTCCTCTCCCGGCCACTCCGGCCGCTCCGGCCGCGGGACGGCCGCGCCTCCCTCGCCGGCCTATCGCGATATCCCGGATGCACCGCCGGGCTACGTCGAGATCTACGACGAGAACGCGGCAAACGAGCTGATCCGGAGAGGTCACGCTGTGCCCGCGACGGAGTACGCCGTGCGTGACGAGCGCGGGAATGAGTACGGCGCCGAAAAGGGGCGCGGCGGTACACCCTTTGCCCCGCCACCCCATGCTCCCTCCAAGGCCCGAGAGGCCGGGTACGCGGATGAGGATGAGGAGGACGCCTACTACGACGACGGGCACGGGTACGACGGACAAGTACCCTCTGAATACGACTACGATCTCCAGGAGGACGAAGAGGCCTGGCAGCTCGACGACATGGTGGAGCGCGAGGCGCCGCCGGCCTACGAGGAGGCAGCGCTGCCCGCGCAGTCTGAGGAGGCCAAGGCCAGGAAGGAGGACGTCATGATGCGCAACCTGGTGCGTATGGCGGGACCGCCGCCCGTGCCTCCGCAGCGCCTCCCCCTGCCCGTCATCCTCCCGCAGCGGCGGCCGGGGAGCAAGGCCCGCGGCTTCGTGCGGGCCTACGCGCCCGTGCTGGCGGATTGCGGCATCGGGCAGGACGTGTTCCTCAAGTTCCTCAAGGACTGGCAGTCCGCCGGCAAGGCATCGCCCTTCTTCGACGTCGTTCAGGTCGCCGCGGGCATCGCCGGCTTCGCCCCCGGCCTCACGGCCATGCTAGTCACCACGGCCGTGTCGATCGCCGCCGGCACCGCCAAGGAGCTACAGACGCGGTACCGCACCAACAACTTTCTCGACCGCGCTAATCGGGACCTCTTCATGCCGCGCGGGCTCTTCGCCATGGTCATGGAGTTCAAGGACGACCTGCAGGGGCAGCAGCAGGGCGGCAGGGGGGGCCCTCTGGGCCGTCTCTCGTCCCGTCTGGGGGCCACCCTGATCACCACCGAGAGGCTCGACATCAACCAGAGCGCGGTGAAATACAGCAATCCGGACCCCAGCATGTCCTCCCTGCAGAAGGGGCTGCGGAATCTCCGCACCTCGAGCGGGCAGACCCGCGGCGAGATCGAGCTGCCCTCGGCGGCCCCACTGGTGTATCCCGACCTCGACCGGCTCGCTGATCGGGACACGGCGGCTGCTGCCTCGCCGGGCGGCAGCGGCGGCAGCGGCGGCGGCGGCGGCAGCAGCTTCAAGGAGAAAGGGAAGAGGGCAGGGAAGTTCGTCGCCGACTACTTCGACCGACGAGCGCAGGCCCAATATGTAAGCACTATCAGCCCACAATTCTCTTCCGAGTTCCGTCTTCAAAAATGGGTGATAGTATGCTGACAATTCTTATAGGAAGCCGAGCATCCCGAGTCGGGCCTCACCATCCCCTCATCGTCGCGGAAGGCCTTCGCCTCGCGCTTCAGCGACCCCAACCACCCGGCCAACAGCGGCTCCCTGATCGCGCTCCTCAGCGGGGGCGCAATCAACAAGGTGGACAGGAGGGCTCAAAAACAGGAGAGCCGGGCGCTGCGGCACGAGGAGAAGAATGAGCGCCGCGTGGCCCGCGGGAAATCGCCGCGCCGGGATCGTAGGGCCGAGCGCATGGCCGAGCGGGGCGCGAGGGGCGCGAGGGGCGCGAGGGGCGGCGGGAAGAAGAGGGTGGGCGGGGTGAAGAAACTCATGCAGGAGAACGTGCTGTACCTCATCATCGTCAACCTCCCTACCGATGACGAGGTACGCGACTCGGTCAGGCTGCTCGAGGAGGCCTTCCAGCCGGAGCGCCCTCCCGCTGGGCAACCCCACCAGTACTATCACGACAGCAAGGCCTCCTATGGGTATTAGAGAGGCTGCATCAGGGGGATGCCAAGTTTCACGGCGACAAGGTCAGGCTTGGGTAATACGACAGCGACAGGAATAGACGGTATGGGTCAATACAAAGGGGGGCTGGCTACCAAACCACCGGCGCCGCATCGCGTTACATGATATTGCTCTCCCTCATGGCGGCCCCGCGCCCGTGCTCGTGCCCGTGGCCGTCCGCGTCAGTGCTTGACTCCGGCGCCCCGGCCAAGGTGTCGTCGTCGACCACGCCGCACTTGCTCAGGTGCTTCCTCAGGCCGGCCTCGCCGCCCTCGTGCACGGCATGGCCTTTGCCGATAATGAGCAGGCTGTCGCGCATGAGGAACTCGTAGTAGGCCGTGGCGAACAGCGTAGCGGGGATGTTGACGAGAATGGCGATGGGGGCGTAGCCGAGGTAAGTGAAGGCCTCGCGGCCGAAGAAGATGGCGGCGACCAGGCGGGTGCCTAGGTCGCGGGCCAGGTTGGTGCTGATGGTGATGTCGGCGAAGCCCCAGACCATGGCGCCGTAGGCCAGGCCGATGACAAAGGGCGCGCCGGCTGGGCTGACGAAGGGGTTGGCCGGGTCCAGGCAGGCCCAGATGACGAGCGCGATGAAGGCGTCGACAAAGAACTCGGTCATGACCACGAAGCCCAGGTCCGTCTGGTCCGGGTTCGGGAACGAGCACAGGATCGACGCCGGCCCGCCGTTGGCCACCAGCGGCTCGCCCGCCGCCAGCCGCGCCGCCCGCATCGCCGCGATCTGCGGCCAGTAGCACCCCATCAGCAGCAGCCCGGCCACGAACGCCCCCGCGATCTGGCTGGCCACGTAGTACGGCACCTTCCGCCAGGGAAAGCCCTGCCACGTCGCCAGCGCCACCGTCACGGCCGGGTTGAAGTGACCCCCCGACGTGGGCGCGCACGAGATGATGGCGAAGGCGATGCCCGCCGCGAAGGCACAGCCGATCTGGAACAGCGACCCGAACGCCGCCACGCCGGCTACGCCCACCCCCTCGGGGGGGCTCGCCAGGTTCAGCGTGAAGGACGCCACGGAGGCGATGCCCGGGAACACGTACAGGAACACCCCCGTCGCTTCGGCCAGGCACTCGCGCACCCAGCGCGGCCGCGCGCGCTCGAAGTCCAGCTTGCGCTGCGACACGGGCTTGGCAGCCACGACTTGCCGCGACACGTGGCGCTGCACCGCTTCCGTGACGCCGAGCTCTACTGCCCCTTGCATTAGCCGGGGAGGGGGAAAGGCAGGCAGAGAGGCACTAGACCAGGCTCCCCCTGGAAATTTGTAAGGGATGAAGAAGAAAGAAAGGGACGTACAGTCATTGGTATGGAGCCGGTCGAGGATGTTGCTGTTGGTAGACATGATGGTTGCTGCCGCTGGTCGTCGATACAGCAACGGATACGATCTCCCCGCCTGTGCCTCCTCCGAAAGTAGCTTCTTTAGTTAGGAAGAGGATGATGACGGATAACTGAACCCAACGACGAGAACAACAGCACGTCGCGATAATCTCTTCGGCGTCTTATAATTATAATGAATACCCCTCTTCCCTCCCCAGCAATAGCCAAACTTGCGGGGATGAGAGATCGTCTCCCCCTCCCTCTCACAAGAGATGCCGAGGCATCGCAGCGTCATAACGGCCCTCCCCCTCACTTCATTTCCCACCTTCCCTAGGCTGTCTAGTACCTTGTTGTAGGTGGCATCTAATACTACATGGTGAAAGTGCTACAAAGTGAAACGTTTGCTTCCTTCGGGGAGGGATCGGCAACAGGTAGTCAGGATGCTCGGGAGGAATGATGCGTGCGGAGAAGGAAATAGGTACGTACATATGTATGCAGTCATCCCTCCATGTCGTGGTGACGCGGGGAAACCGGGCAACGCTGCAAACTCTACATCCGTACTTGGGGAGAGGAGCGAGCGAGCTGGGTTTATCACTCCGTACCTCGATGAGATCCTACCGCGATGCTATCAGGACGGAGCTTTTACTCCCTGCACTTCTGGAGGGGGAATGAGGGAGGGGAGGGGAATAAGAGCCGCGATTAGCTCAGGCTACGTTTATGTATGCACGTCCTAATTCCGCAGTTGAAAGTTGAACAGGTCCTTCGTAGTACTGAACTTGTAGAGATCGATCGATCGTGCTTGGTTATTACTTAGTTCCTCTCCTTTGGAGGATCCAATAAAACGACGCTGCGTCTTTTGAGACAGGCCTGCCTTACCCTACCCGTCCAGCCGGCCGCGCAATAGTAACGTTTGCCTGAAACAGAGAAATTGTAACCGCACCAGTCGGCAGCTCTCTCTTGCTCCATTTCCCCCGTCTGTTAAACGTGCTGATCGGGTAGTACTTCGGCATTGCTGGCTGGTGTAGGCAAGCTGTTACGCTACCAGCAAGATGGAGCTGTTAACACAAATGACGAAAGGGGAATCAAAGGGAAAAAAGGAAAGTATCTAGCCTAGAGAAGAAGATAGTATTAGGCCTCCTTGTCCTCCGGCTTACCCAAGGTAGCATTACGTCAGCGAGGGCTGAAAAGAACGAATTTCTACGCCGCAGGCCGACACTCTCAGAGCCAACCAAGCGGCTTAGCTACGGCTGTGCTTTACGAAGGCCGAAGCCTCGCCTGGACGATATGGCAACGTGGAGAGTGGGTACTCGCCGGTATAGACTGTCGGAAGGCTTAGTCACCGGGCATCTTTCGAATACTCGATTACTAAACATGAAATGCATATGTTATTTGATACCTTTGACTCTCCAGGCGACCGTACGCTAAGCCCTGTAAAGTACTACGTACCCACTGGGTCTTGCTAGATAGCGGCCGTGGAGGGCCAAAGACCGGGATGCTGTGCAGCCCGGGACTGTAAATGTGATGCCCAAGTCGGGTGGAATTAGCCACGTGATGTCGGGTGTTAACATTCCGACATTGGTGTGAGTGAGCAGGCGGCTTTCTCGATTATCCCTCAACAGCCACAGAGCCAAGAGCCACTCTTCTCAAAATCCCCACGATGGATGTCCCTGCGGCTGCAAATGTCCTGGGCACATTAGGGGCGGTCTGTTGGTCTGTTCAGGTCAGCGAGCTTATCACTACCATCCCCGTTATTACCCCCCGTCCAGGTCTTGGGCTCTGACTCCAGGGCAGCTCATCCCGCAAATCGTGATCAACTACCGGCGCCACCATGCGACGGGGCTCCAGCCGGCGATGATGATGCTCTGGGCGTGGGCGGGGGTGCCGCTGGGCGTGTACAACATCGTGTCCGGCTTCAACGTGGCCCTGCGCGTGCAGCCGCAGATTCTGACCGTGTTGAGCCTCGCCACTTGGGCGCAGTGCTACCACTACCAGCGGGTGTGTCCCCCGAGCTCTCCGGGCTGCTCCCAGATATCTGAAGTCTCGTCTGGATGGGAGAGCTAATAGGCGACTTCTGGTTTGGAGAACTGGTCTGCCACTCGCTGCGTCCTCGCCGCCGCGCCCGTCGCCGTCGCGATGGCCGCGATCCAGGCGGCGCTTATCGTGGGCCTGCGCACGCTGGGGCCGCGGGAGTGGCCCGTTACTCTGATGGCCGCCCTCTCGGCCGCGCTCCTGGCCGCGGGCGTGCTACGGCACTACTGGGACATCTGGGTGCACCGCACCGTGCGCGGCATCTCGTTCCTGTTCGTGGGCATCGACGCTGCCGGCGACGTGTTCTCGCTCGCCTCGATTCTGTTCCAGCCGCGCCGCGACGTGCTCGGCATCGCCATCTACGCGACGGAATTCGCCCTCTGGTGCGGCGTCTTCGTGTGCGGTGGGCATTACCGCCTGCTGCCATGGATCCGGACGCGGCTTCGTTCCCCGCGAAGCCGCGGTGTAACTATCAGTGATGGTGGTGGTGGCGTGATCGCCCTGCACGAGAACATGCCGTCCTCGACGTCAGTTTTTCAGACGGCGGCGTCGGGCGAGGACCCGGCTGGGTTGAGGCCGAGGCCGAGGACCATGGGCGGCGCAGACGACCGCGAGCTGGAGGATCGCGAGCCGGGATCGCGAAGGCGATAATCGCGAGAGGGCGATAGGCCTGAAACTACGGAGGCGCCGCCTGGTGCGTATCCGACTGGAGCGGCACGTCGGGGGAACTGTGGGATGGGCTGGGGTGACTAATGGCGCCGACGGAGCGTCTGTTTGTACCAAATTGGCCCTGCAATGCGCTGGAAAAGGCGCTGCGGTCCGGGCCAATACGGCGCATGCAGCCACTGGCATGCAGCCACTATGCCGCCTGTATACGGCGCGCGCATTAACCCCGCCTCCGATTTCTCGCGATTGCTCAATCCAGAATTTACAACCTGCTACGCTCAGCAAGTTCGTACCTTACTTCCTTTCGGTCCATCCGAGCGTGCATCCGCCTCGAACGAGAGAGAGATCGAAAATGAAGAATGAAACGAGAAGAGGACGGGCCGGCCCATAAAATGGCAGTAGAGCCCGTCCTCTGTGGGCGCTGCCACCGGTTCTCCCTCCAAGCCATCAGAAGCCCATAAACCGGACAGAAAGAAAAGATGCTGCACCTCAGCCCCGACGACGCGTTCCACTTCGAGCTGCTCCGCAACCTCGGCCACTCGCGCTACTTCGGCGCGGACGTGGGTGATGTGCTGCTGGCGGCCAGCAAGATCGAGCCGGGCAACTTCGAGAGCTTCCACCAGGCCTTCCTAGAGCTAGCAACCCGCGTGGCAGGCCACGCCTCGCAGATCGATGCCGCGCGCTTCCCCGTGTCGGCGCGCGACGCCTGGTTCCGCGCGGCGACGTACTACCGCGCCGCGGACTTCTACCTGCACGGCAACCCGGCGGACCCGCGCATCGACGAGCTGTGGCGGCTCATGACGGCCGCCTTCGACCGCGCCATTGCCCTGCTGCCCGTGCCCGGCGAGCGTCTGAGCATCCCGTCCTCCGACGGCGCCTTCCACGTGTCCGCGGTCTTCTACCGCGCCAGTACGGGCGCCGAGGACGCCGCCACGACGCCGCGGCCCACGCTGGTGATGGCCAGCGGCTACGACGGCGCGCAGGAGGAGGTGCTGCACGACTGCGGCTTCGCGGCGCTGGAGCGGGGGTACAACGTGCTCACGTACGACGGGCCCGGCCAGCCGGGGCCGCGGCGCTATCAGGGCGTCGGCTTCATCGCCGAGTGGGAGCGGGTGGTCACGCCGCTGGTGGACTACCTGCTGACGCGCCCGGCCGACGTCGACCCGGCCGCCATCGGGCTGATCGGCATCTCCATGGGCGGCTACCACGCCGTGCGCGCCGCCGCCTTCGAGCACCGCCTCGCCGCCGCCATCGCCATCGACGGCGTGTACGACTTCTACGCCGGCCTCCGCGGGCACTTCCCGCCGGCTCTGGTCGAGGCGGTCGAGTCGGGCGATGAGGCGCGTATCGCCGCCGCCGACGCGGCCGCGCGCGACCTGCTGGCCGCCAAGAAGGGCCCCTCGGTCATGCGCTGGGGGCTGGAGCAGGGCCTGTGGTCCTTCAACGTGCCCACGGTGTCGCAGTTCATCGCGCGCACCAAGTCCATGACGCTAGAGGGCATCACCGACCTGGTGCGCTGCCCCGTGTGGGTGGGCGCCGCGGCGGACGACCTCTTCTTCAAGGGCCAGCCCGAGCTGGTGCGCGACGCCCTCGGGGCGAGGGCCACCTTCGTCGAGCTGGGGCCCGAGGACGCGGCGGGCGCGCACTGCCACGAGGGCGCCGGCGTGCTGCGCAACCAGAAGGTGTTCGACTGGTTCGCCGACATCATCGCGCGGAAGTAGGACGGGAGCTGTCAGTCTGAATATCACTACATCAATGCTAATTACAAACTACAATGCGAGAATCGTCCCGTCCCGGCGTGGCCCGCGTGTTCTAACTGTTTTATTGACCCTTCCCTTTTATCGACTCCTGTTTTCTGTCTGGGGCTATCTCTGTCTCTAGTAGACATCTAGGCGTGCCCCGAGATGGGCTTGGGCTTGTACAGCTCCTCGAGGTAGCGCTCCTCCTCGTCGGTGAGGACCTTGCCGCGCGAGGCGATGGCTTCGTCCATGCGGGCGACGCTGCTGAAGCCGATGATAGGGGAGGCGACGCGCTTGTTGATCCAGGCCAGGGCGACCTGCGACATGGGCCAGCCGTGCTTGTCGGCGATCTCCTGCACGCGCTTGATGATGGTCAGATCGGGCTCGACGGTGCCGGTGGTGCCCTGGCCGGACTCCTGCTCCTGCTTGGACCGGGCGGTGGACCCGAAGGCGGCGGGCGGGCGGGCCAGGTGGCCGCGGCAGAGGGGCGCCCAGGGGATCAGGCCGACGCCGGTGGCGTTGCAGAAGCGGTTCATCTCGCGCTCCTCCTCGCGATACAGCAGGTTGTAGTGGTTCTGCATGCTGACGAACTTGGTCCAGCCGTGGCGCTCGGCCGTGAACTGGTAGGTGGCGAACTGCACCGCCCACATGGAGCTGGCGCCGATGTAGCGCACCTTGCCGCTCTGCACCAGGTCGTGCAGCGCCTTCATCGTCTCCTCGGGCGGCGTGTGCGGGTCGTGGCGGTGGATCTGCAGCAGGTCGATGTACGGCGTGTCCAGCCGCGCCAGGCTGGCCTCCACCTGGTTGAAGATGGCCGCCCGCGACAGGCCGTACTGGTTTTGGTAGTCCTTGCTCGCCAGGAACGCCTCGCGCATCGTCATGTGCCGCTCCTCCGGCCCCTCGCCCACGGGGAAGTTGCACTTGCTCATGATGATCACCTTGTGCCGCGGGATGTTGTACTTCTTGAGCGCCTTGCCCACGATCACCTCCGATGCCCCGTTCGAGTACACGTTGGCCGTGTCCCACGTGTTCAGGCCCTTGTCGTACGCCGCCTTGAGCAGCGGGAGGGCCTGCAGGGGGTCAGCCAGGCACCGGCACTATCAGTGAGGGAGGGAAGAAGGACAAGAAAACGCACTTCGTCCTCGCCGATGGCCCACGGCAGTGCGCGCGGGTCGCCGAAGCTCATGCACCCGAAAATGGGCAGCGAGATGAGCAGGCCTGACTTGCCCAGCCGCCGGTACTCGCACTTGCTGTTCTCCACCGACTCCTTGAGCCGCGCCGGCAGCTCCTTCGTCTGGGCAGCCATGATGGATGAGGTGGTAGTTGCGTAACGGTAAATGTGGTAAGTAGTAGGTACTCTTGACTGGCTTGTCCCTGCACAGAAGGATCGCCTCTCTCAATGTCTCCCCCTCTCGGGGCCAGCACCGCACTTTATACCCCTTACGGTTCTGACCATCACTATCCTTCCCCCACCTCCCCCCCTTCATTATTAATCCCTACCGCCTAACGCCGTTTTCTTCTGCCAACAACTGCCAAGGTCGGGGAATACAGCTTCCTCTTCTTCTGCGGGACAGCTCCCCACGGTGCTGCGGTCGAAGTTGCGGGGTAAGTGATGAACAGCGGCACCTCTGCGGCTACGTAGGCACCTACCTAGGCTGGGTTGGCGGGGCACTAGGCTGCAGTGCTACTTCGGATCTTCGATGCCGAGCCTGTGCGTAGTGCTGGGTATAGTATCATTGTTTATGTCCCTCGCTGGGCTGGCTACGCACCTCCTGTCGATACCAAACCGTCCCCCGCCGTTCCTACCCCCCTTTTCCTGCCGTCCCGCAGCCGGTAGTAAGGTACTTACCCTATCGGAGCAGAAGTGCGCGGCGCGGCAGACAATCTTTTCCTGCGACGCCCATCTTGTTCCAGACAAACAAACCCCTCACTCCCACGGCGGTTGAGAAGGAATCGCCGCCGAGAAGATCGGAGATATGGGGCGCGTTATATCCACAAGGCCCGAGAGCCATGGACTAGGTAGCGTCAGCAAGCTTCACCGTGCCACAATGGAAGCTAGCGTCAGCAAAGCAAACATCTGTGGAGGGCTTTCTCCCCTCCCTGCTCCGGCTTCGCTCCCGGGCGGGGAGGGGTGCTGGATTTTTCCACCGGAGAATGGCGTCTTTAAGCCGGCTCATGAGGCGACGCAGCAGACGTGGGGGGGAGGGTTCTACTCCGTATACCCCGTATACTCCGTAGGGGTACTCATAACAGTGCGTATATACGAGGCAGATCCGTTCCTATCATTTGTTCGTAGGGGAGGTAACACAAGCTCTGCTCCTATTCGATGCTCGAGGAGTCTCTAGAGTTCCACCCAATAGTAGTAGAGATAGCAGGATTTTCATACAAACACATGACAGTATGCCACGACTCATCCCTTCGTCTTCCTCTTCTGTGCTGTCCTCTTGACGAGGTGCTCGATGGGACACTCCGGCCCCGGCCCCGGCCCCGGCCCCGCCTCCGCCCGGCCGGCGCGGCACCGAGGACAGGTCCGCCCGTGCCGAATCAGCAGCCGGTGCAGCGGGTACTTGAGGCGGTCAGGCACGCGCACGTCGCAGTGGCCGAACGTCTGGTCACGCGTTGCCGTGGCCGGCACCCAGCCTAGCCACTTGCACAGCCGCCACACGTGCGTGTCCACCGCGAAGCTGGGCTGCTGCATGCAGAACAGGATCACGCACGAAGCCGTCTTGACCCCGATCCCGGGAAACCGGGTCAGCTCCCGCATCGCTTCGTCCGCCGACAGGTCGTGGATGTGATCGAGCGACAGGAGCGCGCTGGCGTCGTCCCTCACAACTTCCCTCTGCTCCTGCCCCTGCGCATCGTCGCGCCGCGCCTGGTTCTCCACGTGCACCATGGCGAGGATGCACTGGATGTTGCGGGCTTTTGTCCTAGCCAGCCCGCCGCGTCGGATGGCCTCGACGACGGCCTCGACCGGCGCACGGCGCACGCGGTCCCAGTCCACGCCGCCATTGATGCCGCCGCCAAACGCCGCCACGAGGCCGCGAAAGGCCATGTTGGCATTGTTAGCCGTTGTGTTAGCGCTTAGCAGCGTACGCAGCAGCGCGTCCAGCACGCAAGGCACCTCGCCGCAGCCGGACACGTCGAGCGGGGGCGCGGGTGTCTTGGCGCCGCGGAGGGGCGGGGGCACGGCGAACTCGCCGTGCGCGGCGGTCAGGAGGCGGGCGACTTCTTCGCAGCTTGCGGCCGTAGGTGCGGGCCAGGTCGGGAAGGGCGAGAGGCCCGGCGTGAGGCCGTACGGGTTGGCCTTGCTTTTGCGGGATGGGGTGGGTGGATGGTTCGCGGGTTCGGATGCTATTAGAGCGAGTTTTTGTCCTTCGTCGGCAGGCTTCTTCGCTGAAGCAGCAGGCAGAATCGACTTCTGATCCTGATGCTCGGAGGGCCGGCCGAGGACGCGGAGCTTGAGGCGGGAGGATCGGCGGAGAGCTGGACTCCATTCCGGCACATCGTGCATCTGAAGGGAGCTCCGTTTCCTCTTCTTCCCTGCGGTAGTATTCATAGTGCCGTCATTTTCTGGGCTGGCAGCAGCCTGCTCCAGTTTGGTGATGCCGCCCCGTATCCCAGCCATGTTGGCAGCTAATACGGTCCAGCGAAGGAAGGTGTAGATGTCCCAATTTCCCTCACGATTTTGGGTCGCTGTTACAGTATCTCCCGCAAAGGAGGGCGTCTCGTGAGAGGGCGCCTCGCTCGTGAACGCGAAGAATTGGTGCCTGGACGAGGTGGCGGAAAATGACGTAAGTATGATTACTCCCCCTGGCGTGACTTCTCTCATTCATACTTTCCTAATTGGGACGCAACGACTGTGGCGAATAATACAGGAAGGCACGTCCCCAGCCCTGGAGGTGTCCGCAACTAATAATCCTCTCTCTCTCTCTCTCTCTCTCTCTCTCTCTCTCTGTCTGTGTGTGTGTGTGTGTCTAGCCTCAGAACTGTCTCCCCCTCATGTTTGTCAAATACTTTACAGGCGAGTACGGCACCTGCCAGTCCATGCATCGAATGGCGTAGTAGGCCTTTGCGAACCACCAGCCGGAAAACGCTAGCCAGCAGAAAACCCAAACGTAGCCGACGCCGCGCGAAAAGCACCTCGCAGCAGTCTGGAACCGCGCCGAAGACCGGATTACGCGCCGCGGCGCCGGTTTGCCGTCGTGCGCGACGACGTGAATAGCAACCGCGGGGGACGTGAGCCGCGCGAATATGTTCATCACCTGCGTCTCGACTGCCACGGCCAGCGGCTGGGTTAGGAAGAAGGCAGCCATGTCGACGACGAGGTTGCGGAGTGGGAGGTAGCCTTCAGAGACGGACGAGATGTTCAGGACGTGTACGAGCGCGCTGAGAAGAAACGCGGTGGCGAGATGCACGAGGTAGGCGCTGCTCGAGTGCCGGGCTATACCGAGGCTGCGGACTATCAAGTGGCTAAAGCCCAGCGCTGGCTAATCTCCGCCGTCAGTATGTTATGACAGCACAAGCAGAGGGCAGGAAGGGGCACGCACCTGGCGGAGATATCCGTGCCAGAACTTGCCCCAGACGTTGGCGACGGTGTAGCACTCGGCAATGCTTCCAAACAAGGGCGGCCAGTCCTAGACAGACGTCAGCTCTACCGATTCTGATCGGCGTCTATGGCCAGGCATTATGGGGAGGGTATCAGTGCACGGTACCTCAGGCCTGCTGAGACGCGACACGACAGCAGCAGCGGCACAGAACTCATACTGGAAGGTCATGTTGAAGTACACCATAACTGCCAGGAGGACCTCTGCGACGACAACTCTAGCTAGGACTAGGACGTCCCAAGAGAGGTGCTCCGGGAGAACGAGCATGTGAGCCGTCGCGAGCGTCGCGTCGGTAGCGACATACGCCCGAGCAGCGCGCAGGATCCGAGCCGCTACGAAGCGGCACCTCGATATGTCTGCGCGATGCATCGCCGCCCTCTGCGTGTTTACGGCCGCGCTTCCGATGTTCCAACCCACGCCGCGGGGCGTCGCGGACAGCGCTATTGCCCACCGGAGCTTGGCCCAGCTAAGCTCCGGCGGCGGGGGTGGCTTGGCAGCCGGAGCATCGTGCCCAGCAGCAGAGATCACAGGGACGCGCCAGATGTCTCGCTCGGGGACGCGCAGGAGCACCCTCTCCAGGACGGGGAGGACGAGGATCCACGACGACGCGAGCCCGTAGCGGGGCCCCCGCTCGTCGCCGGCGTTGGGCGGCCATGGCGACGCCGCGCAGGCCCAGTTGGTCGCGACGATGGCGGCGGCGCAGACGAGGCCGCGACCGCGGAAGGGCGGGCAGAAAAACGACCCGACAAGGATCAGGGGCAGGGCGAGGTGGGGGAGGACGTCTCGGAACCAGGTCGGAGCTTCCATGGTGGTGGACGACTAGCTGTACAAAAATGAAGCGGCTTGCTCCTCGAAAGGAGTCCATTCCGAAGACCCCGGTACTGTTAAATCTTCGTGCGACAGAACGGACATCACTGCTTTGATTGTGCTAATTATTACAAGCAATTATGAGTTATCGTCAGGAGAAGGTGGCGTGAGGGCCTTCCTCGCCACGCCAAGCTTCTGCCGGGCCTCGTGAGCTAACCCAGCGCGCTACTGTGCCGAAGTATTGCCAAGACGGATATGGTATGTTTCCTCTTACACTTCCATCGTATATGAGAGAGCCTTACATCCCCGAACAAGGAGACGGACAAATTCCAACAACCGATTTCCTACACCGTGATGGTGTGCACAAGGCGCAGCTTGCCGGCGATGAGGCGGAACTCGTGGCTGTCGGGCATCTGGCCACCAAAAGCGCAGAGCACGTTGCAGGAGCCGTCGACCTCGTCGATGACGTAGCGGCGATCGGAGTTGCGGGCGCCGGCGCTGCCGCCGCTGGGGGCGCCGACCTTGCAGGAGGGCGTGACGTGGGCAGAGCCCTCGGTGCGTGCGCAGGGCGTCCCCCACGGCACCGCGTTGATGGCCGTGCCGTTGCTCCACATGTCCAGGTACGCGTCGGCCGCCGCCTTGAGCGCGTCGCGGCTGGTCCGGTCCGTGTCCGCCAGCGCGCCCCAGTCCTCCGTCGAGATGTAGCGCAGCGTCGTGGCCGCGTTGAAGGCCCAGTCGCCCGTCGTGGCCACGATGCTGTCCACCAGGCTGATCGTGCCGCCGTCCCCCTCGTGCCGCAGCTGCGTACCCACCACGTACGGGCCCGCCGTCGACACCAGCTCCGTGTAGCTGGCACACGCCGTTGTGTCCGCCGTCGTGCGGTTGTGGTCCAGCTTGAGCGCCTTGCTCAGCAGGCCGGTCTTGAAGTCCGTGTTCTTGTTGTTCTGCCGGTACTTGACGTCCGCCGCGAAGAGCTTCTGCAGCGCGTCCAGACTCCCGCTCTGCTGCGCCGCCACGTACGTCTCCGCCGCTGACAGGAGCGTCTCCCGCGAGCAGTCCGCCGCTGCCGCCGCGCACACGAGCGCCACCGTCGCGAGGCCGCCGAGGACGGAGCTGGAGAGGATCATCGTGATGGCGACTACTCGGGCGGTCTTAGTACTGCTGGCTATTAGCTTGCCGTTAGCGTCCCTCGCCCCGAGTCGGCTCAAGTTCAGCGCGTCCTGGCCGGCAGTTCCGCCTCTTTAAATACGCAGGGCCCACCCCCCTCCAGTCGACAGGATAGGGGGAACAGGCATCGCCCCGGGGTGAGAGCGGCAAAATAGGGTTGCCCCCCTCGCACAATATGAAAGCACTCTACCGCAGACCTGCGATTGGTCGCCGCGCAGTATTGTCTCTCGTCTCTCATTTCTCACTACCTATCCTATGTCAAGTCTGTATAATTTTTTCCGAAAGGAGGGGATGAGCAGGCCTCCGGCATATAATAGACGGTAAGGATGGGGAGGGCCCCCTAGCCTTTGCCAAGCACCGCTTCCCTCTCTCTCTCCGATCTCAGGGGTAATATCAGCCGAAGGCTAGAACACGAGAGAATTCAGTGGGCTACCCACGCACTGACCTAAAGGTAGGCTTAGGTCTAGAAAGACCGAACAAGGGGGTAGGTCGATTCCCGCTTGAGCACTCGGACATCGAGAGCGGTTTGCTATCCCTCTGCGTATGCGTACCACCAAATGTAAGCGCGAGCTCTGTCTGACAAACGAGGAGAGCACGTAGGGATTAGGGGCCTATATTTCGGGTCGTACATATTGCCGTGATGCGTGGTCCTCCCCTTCATCTCACCTAGGACAGTCTAAACAAAAGGACTACTCGCACGAAGCTCCCTCGCTGCTGCTAACATCTATTTGTCTGCTCAGTCTCTATTGACCTCTCTCAGTAGCTAATAGCTGAAGGGGCCTCTGAATTGTATCGGCTCGATTTGCCAGAGCTATTATTAAGCAAGGGTTATTACGTGCGGGCATGATATGACGACCTAGTTAAAGGGGGGGAAACAAAAGGAGAGAGGGGAAAATGAAGTTTGTCCCTTCGGGGTTCACGATGCAGGCTCCCTCCCGCAATGAGCTCCGGAAGAACGCCCCCCGCCCGACTCTCCTGGCTCGCCCGACAGAGTACGTGCCCACGCTCCGGTCGATTTCGTGTGGTTAAGGTTCAGCCGCAGGTCGTTCCGCTCCTAGATTCATGCGAGGAAACGAGAAGACAAATGAAGAAAGAGGGAACGAAGAAGAGGAACAAGGTTTGTCTCCGGTGCGTTCGG
Source organism: Barbatosphaeria neglecta (assembly GCA_022813145.1). Lineage (NCBI taxonomy): Eukaryota > Fungi > Ascomycota > Sordariomycetes > Barbatosphaeriales > Barbatosphaeriaceae > Barbatosphaeria > Barbatosphaeria neglecta. The sequence continues at coordinate 5,063 of JAKLNC010000369.1, read as the reverse complement.
TAACTACCGGTACTACTTGCTAATAGTTCGCTATTTTTTCAGGTAGCCGGTAATGATAGGTATTAGGTACGTTTCTAGACGCCTCGTCAGTCCTGACCAAATTTGGGCTCATCCGGCGGTCTTATGTGATCGACTTATACCGAATCCACCCGGCAGAACATGTGAAACGGACCTAGCCCCGACATTAGCATAGGCATAGGCGCGTATATGAGAAACGCACGTACTAACACGTTCCTGGTGGCACCCCATCCGGAAGGCTTGGCGGCGCCTGCCAAGAACAGGCATTCCCCGGAGGCTGGAAGAAATAATCTCTCCCGTCATCTATTCACATCTGGGGAATCTGGGGAAGGGCAGGCAGGGGGCCTGGAGGAAGAGGGGGGGACACAACGCACAACCACAAACCACGACCGTGAGTGGAGGCCCAAACCGAGATGCACCTGTCTGTCCATCTCTCCGAAGTTTGCACGGGTCCCGTGAAGCCCCCTAGTATGCCGTCTGGTAATACTGGGTAGCGTGGAACCCCCTTTTCCATTCTCCCCCTCCCATAAGTAGGTAGTAGGTGGCTGCCCGGTAGTCCATCCTGCCTCCTTTCTTTGCTCTCAAGGCTTAGACAGCCTCGGAGAAAGCAGCTACAGACACAGGTTAGAGATGCGTCGCCTCCACGCCCTGCTTGTGTCTCTTGGCGCGAGCCCGCTGCTAGCGCTGGCCGACTTCCTATACTCGGACGCCGCGGACGGCAACGGCCATGCGGTGCCGAGCTACTCGCCGGGCCGGCCGCCGGCGGTGCCGCTAGCAGTGCGGAGCCCGTACCTCAACGCGTGGTCGACGACGGCGCACAGCTCGACGCTGAATAGTGGCATCGCGGCGTTCTGGAACGGCGCCGGGCTGGGCTGGGACGGCATGGTGGCCGTGGACGGGATCACGTACGAGTACCTGGGCACGGGGGCGCAGGGCCTGCAGCGCATGCCGGCCAGCCTGCAGCCGGCGGCGCCACTGGCCGTGGCGTACGACGCGCACCACTCCAACTTCACCTTCCAGGCCGGGCCCGTGGAAATCGTCGCCAGCTTCTTCTCGCCCGTCACGCCGCGGGACCTGTGCCGCAGCGCCATACCGATGAGCTACCTGACCACAAGCGTGCGGGCCACCGACGGCCGTCCCCATGCCATCCAGTTCTACTCCGACATCAACGCCGCCTGGATCGCCCTCGACGGGGGCAGCAAGATCATCTGGGATCTAGCCCCGAGCAGTCCGGCCCCGGCCCTGAACAGCAGTGGTAGTGGTAGTAGTAGTGGTACTAGCAACAGCCCCTCCTCCTGCAAGTTCTGCAACAGCACGGGCAGCCCCGACGTGCTGTACTCCTGGATAGCCTTCCAGGAGACGCACTACACCTTCGCAGAACAAGGCGAGTTCCCGCAGTGGGGCAACCTGACGTACTCGACGGCGCCTATGGGCGCGCGCAACTTCACCTTCCAGAGCGGCTTCTCCGTAGACATGCGCTATACCTTTGCGACGCAGCACGGGCTCTCCAACATCGTGGACCGCAACTACCGCGGCTACGCCACGCGCGAGCCCGTGTTCGCGTTCGCGCACGATTTCGGCGAGGGTACGACGGAGGCCACGGTGCGCTACACCATCGGCTCGGCGCAGACGCCCATCGCGCGCTACCTGCATGCGGGCGGGGTGGCGAGGCTGCGGCCGTGGTGGGAGAAGTGCTACGGCGACTTGCACGCTATGCTGCGCTTCCACTGGGACGACTTCGCCGCAGTCGGGCGGCTCGCGGCCGGGTTCGAGGACGCGCTCAAGGCGGACGTCCGTGCCTTCTACCGGAGAGATGGGCGCGAGCATGGCCCGGGGGAGGCCGGGGGGGAAGCCGGCGGGGAGGGCGACGCAGGCGGTAACGACGGCGGCAAGGACGGCGGCAGGGGAAATTGCAGTGACCACCACCCTCCCTCTACTTCCCTTTCACACCTCCCCTCCCCATCCCCCTCCCGCATGCCGCCACCGCCCCCTTACGCGTACTTCAACCGGTCGACCATGTTCTCAAAGGACTCGGACGGATCGGGAGATAGCTGTCCGGCGGCGCGGTACGTGTTCGACCCGGACACGGCGTACGGGTTTTTGGACGCGGGCACCTTCGAGGGTGTGGCCGTACCAGACGTCTCCGAGGCGGACGCCTACTACGCCATCGTGGCGCTCTCGGCGCGGCAGGTCATGGGCGCGTACGTGTACGCGAGGCCGCCTACGGTAGGAGCAGAAATGGAGGAAGAGCCGCTGATGTTCCAGAAGGAGCTCTCCAGCGACGGCAACGTGAACACGGTGGACGTGCTGTACCCGGCCACGCCCTTCTTCCTGTGGGCCAACCCGGACATGCTGCGGTATGCGCTGCAGCCGCTGCTGGAGAACCAGGAGGGCGGCTTCTACCCCAACGGCTACTGCATGCACGACGTCGGCAGCGGGTTCCCCAACGCCACGGGCCACGTCGAGGGCGCAGACGAGTACATGCCGGTGGAGGAGAGTGGCGACTTCATCCTGATGGCTTACGCCTACTACCGCTTCTCCGGCGACACCGCCTGGCTGGCGCGCCACTACGCGCTTCTGCGCCGGTTCGCGCGCTACCTGGTCGACTTCGCACTGGTGCCGGCGGGCCAGCTCAGCACGGACGACTTCGCGGGCACGCTGGCCAACCAGACCAACCTGGCCATCAAGGGCATCATCGGCCTGCAGGCGGTGGCGCGGATGGCCGGGGCGCTAGGCAGCGACGGCCAAGACGACGCAGCGTACTTCGCCGCGCGCGCGCGCGAGTACTACGCGCGGTGGACGCAGCTGGCCATCGACCCGTCGCGGCAGCACGCGCTGCTGGCGTACCAGTGGCGGTCCAGCTGGGGCCTGCTGTACAACATCTTCATGGACCGGCTGCTGGGGCTCGGGGTCGTGGACGAGGCCGTGTACGCCATGCAGTCGGATTGGTACCCGCGCGTGTCGCAGGTGTTCGGCGTGCCGCTGGACAACCGCCACCACTACACCAAGAGCGACTGGATGATGTGGACGGCCGCGGCCAGCGCGCCGGCCACGCGCCGCCTGCTGGTCACCAGCCTCGCGTACTGGCTCAACTACACCGCCACTGACGGGCCCCTGGCTGACCTGTTCGAGGTCGTCGGCCAGGGTGACTACCCGCAGGTGCCCAACGACATCCGCTTCCGCGCCCGTCCCGTCGTCGGCGGCCACTTTGCCCTGCTGGCCCTGGAGCGGGCCGACCAGCTCGCGAACATCACGCTTTCTGCGGGGGAGAAGGAGAACGCATCCCCGAGAAAATCGCGTTCTCATAGGCTACGGGAGGCTCGCATTTAGAAGCTGCTGCTGTGCCGAGGTACTCGTAGCGGTCGAGGATGACCATGGTGACCATAGATGGTCACAGCGAACAGGGAACAGCGAGCATGGAGAGCGGACAGAGAGCGAACAGAAGGAAGCGAACAGAAAGAAGCGAGCAGAGGAAATCAATCTCGACCTGCTGGATAGCTGAAAGCTGGGGCATCAAAAAAAGAGAGTAATGCGGCGATCCGATTAGATGGCAGACTAGGTAGAGGAGGAAAAGTCCGCAGCATGAGGTCGTCGAGAGCATTTTTAGATGGAGCTGGATGGATAGAGGTTATTTTACGGCGTACTTCGTCCTGAGAGGTCAAGTAGACATTTGAGAACGGGCTGTGGGCAACTTAGAAAAGGTACTTGGTGGCGGGGTACCCGTGGGTCCGTGTGGGGTCTTTGCCTCTGGGTTAGACCAATCTGAACGTGGAACACCGAACCGCGACACATGAATTAATTATCATGAAGCCATGTGAAGGTGCTCGGGGCGCCGCTTACGTAGGGAGAAGTACATAGCGGCGGGTACATAGCGAGTGTGTACAGCGGAACCCGCAATGATGGTGTCACGCGTGGGCCCTCGTCGATAAAGACGCTAAAATTTACTGCCCTGCCAGCGAATCAAGCAGGCATGGCGGGGTTTACCCCACTGAAGCATATCCACACCTTGGAGCTCAGAACCTCCAGCTAGATTCTCATCATCCTGAATCCCTTTCGCTCTCATCTTCCCTTCGCTCCATCCTCCCTTCGCTCTACCTTCTCTTCGCTCCATCCTCCTCCGGTCCACCCCCCCTCAATTCCCAATGTCGATAGCGCAGCTGTCGCGGCTGATCGACCTGCCGGAGTCGGATCTCCAGCAGGTCCTGGACTACGCCGGCGGCCTCTCCAAAGCCGAGGCAGCAGACCACTTCAAAAACCTGCTGGGCGAGTCCCCCCAGGCCATCGAGTTCATCTCCACCTTCAACTCGCGCCGCCAGGGCCCTGCCACACAGAGCCAGCCCTCCGAGATAGACGCCGTCCCCAAGTCCCAGCGGAGCGCCAAGAAGAAGAAGGCGCCCCTGCATACGCCGGCGGCCCGGCAGATCGAGACCGTGGCGCCCGCGCCCGGCATGACCTATTACAGGAAGGACCGCGAGGATGACTACATCTCCGGCCGTTCCGGCGCGTCCACGCCTTCAGCCAGCGCCTCCAACCCTGCCTTCAAAGCCCCGCCGCCCCCCAAGACCTCGACACCACCCCCCTCGAAACCCCCGCCGTCGGCCGCCGGCTCGCTGATCTCGGACGTCCTCCCCGTGCCCAAGCCTTCTAGACCGAAGTCCAACCCGGTCTCCCGCACCTCGACCCCCGGCCCGGCGACCAAGGCCGCCAACACGACCAAGATCACCATCACCGGCGGCACGCCCATGCACGGCGCCGCGACGGCCCTGACCGACCTGGACGCCGCCATCCGCTCGCTCGAGATCACTACGAACCCGTCTCTGTCCGGTGCCGGCGACGTGGCCTCCCGACGGTGCAACTGCGTGGCCACGCGGCACCCCCTGCAGACGGCGGCGCCCAGCTGCCTGAGCTGCGGCAAGGTGGTGTGCGTCAAGGAGGGCCTGGGCCCGTGCACCTTCTGCGGGACCCCTCTGCTGTCCCCGGTCGAGGTGCAGGCCATGATCAAGGAGCTGCGCGCCGAGCGCGGCCGCGAGAAGATGGCCGCCGAC
>JAKLNC010000368.1:0-23625 GCA_022813145.1 Barbatosphaeria neglecta | reverse complement strand
CCCCCCCCTCAATTTTTTCCCCCCAAAAAAAAACCCCCCCCCCCCCCCCCCCCCCCCGGTTGCCCGTCCATCCGCCCAGCCTCCATCTCCTCCAGCTTCTCCCCACCGTGCCGTCTCCAGTTCTGGTCGTCTCCAGTTCTGGCTGTCCCCAGTTCTGGCTGTCCCCAGTTCTGGCTGTCCCCAGTTCTGGCCGTCCCCAGTTCTGGCCGTCTCCAGTTCTGGCCGTCTCCAGTCTTGCCGTCTCCTCTCCTCCTCCCCAGTCCCGTCTCCTCTCCTCCTCCCTAGTCCTGTCTCCTCTTCTCCCCTCCAGTCCCGTCTCCCCTCCAGTCCCGTCTCCCCTCCAGTCCCGTCTCCTCTCCTCCCGTCTCCTCTCCTCCCCTCCAGTCCTGCAGTCTCCAGTCCTCGCCTCGCCCTCCGACCAGGCTTCCCCATCTCCGCACAGTTGGGGAGCCTCCTCTTCCCGGGCTTCCTCCAGCACCCGGCACACAGCCAGCAAAACCACCAATGGGGATCCCGCATCTGTCGTGCCTGTCGGGCAGCGAATGGTGCCCGCCCGCCCGCCGGCGCGCCGCCTGCGCTGCCAGATACCAGATTGCCGCTGTGCTGGTTGGAGCGCATCGCGGGCACCTCCTCTCTTCCTGGTGCTGCTCGCGGTCGGCACGGGGGGCGCGGAGACGAAGCAGCACCCATCCGATCCGGATCCTGCGAAGAGGCGCGAAGAGGCGCGAACAGGCGCTCAGCAATAATGGCGTGCTGCTCTCTCACATGCTAAATCCTGGCCGCATCGACGGCCGTCCGGGTAGCGTCTGCCGTATTACGAAGGAATGGCGAAGTCTCCATCCATGTGATCGAGGTACACCCGCCCCAGCAGTGGTCTCGGTGGCCCTCGGCTGCTGGCCCAGCGGGATTGCCGCTGCCCGCCTCAGCTGTCCGGGCGGCCAGCTCCTCAATTTCTGCACTTTCTCGGGGATGATGCGTCGTTGACATAATGTCTGACTGTATGCTTTACGCGCGACAAAACGCTCTGCCTGATAGCAGGAGCCATCCCGGCTCTGGCGCTGTGGCCCAGCTGTGCGGAGCTGAAAACGGCCGTTTCGGTAACTACGTACGTACCTAGCATCGTCGCCAGCGCTGGCATCGTCACCAGCGCTGGCATCGTCACCGCCGGCATCGTCAACAGCGCCGGCATCGTCACCAGCGCCGGCATCGTGCTGGAAGATGGAAATGGCTCTGATCTGCTATGTGATACCTTAGGCGAGGCGCTTTATCGGGCCCATCCCCGCGAGTTTCCGGGGAATTCTCCTCAGCGTGCTGCATGTCACAGTCTCCTGCGACGCCCTTATGTAATGGCCAGGCCGAGGGGAGGGGGGAAATGACGCTGGGCCGGTTCAGTCCCGCAGCGGTTCACCGCAGTGGCTGATTAGCGACTCTTAGGGGGGCAGCCACCCCACCCCCACACACCCACCGGCCCATGGAGCTGCCCAAGCGGGCACGCGGGAAAAGCTCAAGGGAAAAAAGCTCGACGGCGCACGCGCGACCAGCGAGGGAGTTGTGCTCGGCCCCTCTTCTTAGCTTCCTGATATTTTCTCCTTCCCTCTTCCCCAATGCCGCATGCGGAGACGCGACCCATCCCTGCTCGCAGCTTGGGGTGAAGCAGAGAGGAGAAGCCAAGGGCCCCGGCACGAAAATACAGCAACAGCTCTGGGGAGCACGGATTACTGCTCGAGGCAGGCCGGGAGTGCGCGACACACCACCCGAGATCTCCCTCCCATCTCGCTCCTCCTCGCTGTCTCTCCCCCTCCCCGTCCCTCCGCTCTCTCTCCTTCTCTCTCTCTCTCTCCACACCGTCTCCACGCCAGTCCGCTCTTCTCCGCTGCCGCCCACCACCACCACTACCACCACCACCACCACCACCACCACCACCACCACTTCGACCACCACCACTTCGACCACCACCACTACCACCACTACCACCACCACCACCACTACCACCACTACCACCACTACCACCACTACCACCACCACTGCCACCACTCCTACGGCTCCTCCTCCTCTCCTCCTCGTTCTGCAGCCCCTCGCGCGTCGTACCGCGCATCGACACAGCATAGTCGGCACAGCATAGGCACGTTGTGCGTTGCGCTTCCTGCCGCGGCCAGCCTGTCCGCACGCGCACGGAGCGCTGGGGTGTCCCAGACCGGCCAGGAAAAAAAAAATAGCCAGAGACAGAGGCCGTCCAGCTAGGCGGCCAGCCAGACAGCCAGACAGCCAGACAGCCAGACAGCCAGACAGCCGGCCGGGACGAGGAATAGGTGGCCAGACACTGCCAGGGCGACAGACGGGGAACTGACCGGGCCGGGTCTGTTGCCCGCATCTCCTAGCGCGTCGCGCCACCGCCATCGAGATCTCCCCCGGGCTGTCTCCTCTGCTGCATGGAGTACGTTCGCCCCCTTCCTCTTTTTCCCTGTCCCCTCCCCTTCTGCCTTTCCCATCCGTGGGTGATGTTTTCTCGCCTGTGTTTCCCGACTACCGAGAACCTGAGCTTGGCCTCCCGCCTCCGCTTCCCACACAGCCGTCGTTGCGCCTGGGACTCCCCGCGCCCGACCGAGGAACCTCTTCTCGTGTGGCCCCCTCCCTTTTTCCCAGTCCCCGCTCCTGTGCTCTCTCCATTATTCCTCTACTCATCACCTTCCTGCCGCTGCCGCCGCCGCACCGCACTCGCTGCTTTTACACCACCTTTCTGCCCAAACTCCAACCTGCCGTGACCACCCACCCCCCGTATCCTGGCCCGACGGCCTGGCCTGTCTGCCCGCCTGCCCGCCTGCCCGCCTGCCCGCCCTCCTACCCGCCCGTCTAGCTGCCTACCTGCCTATCCACCTGCCTATCCGCTTGTCTATCCGCCTGTCTATCCGCATGCCTATCCGCCTGCCTATCCGACTGTCTATCCGACTGTCTATCCGCATGCCTATCCGCATGCCTATCCGCCTGTCTATCCGCCTGCCTATCTGCCTGCCTATCCGCATGCCTCCCTACCTCTAGCTGCATCCGTCCACTCCACCCCACACGGGGAAGGGCCGCAACGGAGCTTCGAGGCCACAAACGGGCGTGCCCCCAGGCCTCGGCAGGTGGCATAGCAGGGCAGGAACGCACACGCACAACCCGCACTCCCACCCCCCTCCTGTCTGGTCCAACCTCCAACCGCAATTTACCCCCTTCAACTACCCTCCCCCCAACCCCCCCCCCCCCCCCCCGATAGTGTACATCTTTTGTCCTGCATCCCTATCCCATCTTCTCCGCGCCGTGTGCCTCCATCCACTTCGATTGTCATCGACAGGCTTCTCCAACGCGCCGTCCACGGACCGTGTCTTGTCTCTCTCTACTTCGACTGACTTCTGGCACCTCGGAATCCAGTACCCCGCCCGCTTCTTCTCCTCTCCATCCTCCGCCTCCTTCCTGCTGGATCCCGGACTGGTTGTGCCTCCCTGTCTTCCCTCTCCCCCCTCCCCCCCAACCCTAGTTACCTACCTCCCCAGACTCCCAGACTTCCCCCGAGGCCGTGGAAGCAGCCCTCTCCACCGACTCTAGGACGGAGAAGGAGGAGGCCAGAGAAAGAGGCGAGCAGCGTCCCCCTAGGTCACAGGGCCTCCCGAGGCAGAGAGGCCTCGCAGAGTACAGGTAGTCTTCCCATATCGGACGGTCGAGAATAGGAGAGAGACGAGGGGTGGCCGGCGAGGAGGCGGCGCATTGTCCCATTTAGGAGCCGAGTATAAACAAGAGGATGATTTGTGTTGTCCAATTCAGCCATCCGCCCTCGCATTTCACCCCGCAGAACATCCCACCAGCCTACACCGTCAGTCTCTCTCCTCTGCCCTTCCACTTCCACCTCCCCCACCTCTAGCGCTGCGTGACGGCCCCCTCGTCCCTTCACGTTAGCCTGCCTCGCGGTACCCCGACCACCTTTGTCCCCCATACTCTCCCGTCATGCTGCCCCTGCAGTCGATCGAGGGCCCAGTGCCCTCGAGTCCGGCCCCGAACGGGGGAGAAGCGCGGCCGCAGAAGCCCAAGACGCTGCCGTGCAAATACTGCAGCAAACGTTTTAGGTGAGCCGAGCTGTCTTGCGCCCTTGTTGTACTCGTCGTACTCCCTTGCCTGTTCGTCCCTGCTGGCCTGCCTTGGCCTGCCTCGGCCCCTCCGTTTTTCTCCCCTTTCTCCCACGCTCTCCGCCGAGTCTATACCTCCGTCTTGGCACATATTAGCTTACATTGTCTCGCAAATTAGACGGGTAGAGCACGTACAGAGACACGAGAGAACACACACCAAGGAGAAGCCATTTTCCTGCGGCTGGGCTCGTTGTGGGAAGACTTTCGGACGACGGTGGGTTTAGTCTCTCTTTTTCACTGGTATCATCCCCTCCCCTTCTGATTTGTCTGTCCTTCCTTCCTAATTTTCGGCGCCGGGCTGTGCTTCCCACCATTCGTCACCCCAGCCTGCCCTCCCTCTCTCTCCCTCCCTCCCTCTTCCACCCTGTGGCTTACCCCCTCCCCCCCCCCCCCCAAAACCCCTCCTTTGTCTGTCCTCCCTTTCCTGATGCTTCGCTATCCACACCCACACCCACCCCTAACCGACGTATAACCCATCTCGACCTCGGGCGTATGCTTATATGGACATCAGTGACCTCCTTGTCCGTCACGAGAAGCTCGTTCACCTCAACGAGGGAAATAAAGATGGCTCCCGGCCGAGAAAAACCTCCTCGGGGACCGTCCAGGGGGCCATTCAGGCGGCCTCCTCCGACGGCCGCGGAGATGCCGAGATGCTCGCCCTGCAGCAGCAGCAGCAACAACAGCAGCAGCAGCAGCAACAGCAACGACAGCAACAACAACAGCAACAACAACAGCAGCAGCAGCAGCAGCAGCAGCAGCAACAGCAGCAACAACAGCCGCTGCCGCCGCCGCCGCAGCAGCACTATGCTCCGGAAACTATGACGCCGTCTGCCGTCTCCTCCCTGGCGCCGGATCCACGCCTGCCGCCGAGGGCCGCGCCTGCCTGCAACCTGGATCTGCTTTCCGACGCGGCCACGCATCTCGCGTCGGCCGGCGACGTCAACGCTATGCAGGCGATGATGCCCGAGCTGGCGCCGCAGCCGTCGGCCAGCCTTGCTCGCGTGAAGACGTACGATGAGGGGATGCCCTACGGCGATCGCGGCAGGGAGCAAGACCCCGGTGTGCTCGCGGGTGGCTACCCCGGCCAGCCTCCGCCGACCTCGTTCGACGACTACCACTTGTTTCTCGACGATTTCAACTCGTCTTCGCACTTCCTGCCGCCGTCGCTCGAGGCCGAGCCGTCGTTCGGCCTGTGGTCTCGGACCTCGGCAGACATGCAGAGCCGCGGTCTCCTGAAGACGGCGCCGTCGTTCCCGTCGACTAGGTTCCCCTCGCTGCAGCCGGATCCGCGGGATCCCTCCGACGGGGGGCGGCTCCACGACGAGCCGCTGCGGGCGCCGGCGTGGAGGATCTCGGCATCGGACCACACGGTGATGAAAAGCCGGCTCGACGAGTTCTCGTCGGTGCTGCCGACCGACTTCGTCTTCCCCTCGAGACACACGTTGACGAGATTCCTCGAGGGGTACATCAGCGGCTTCCACGAGCACCTCCCCTTCCTGCACCTCCCGACCCTGTCTCCCACGGATCTCTCGCCCGAGCTGCTCCTGGGCATCTCGGCCGTGGGCGCCCAATACCGCTTCGAGAGCCATCGGGGGCACGCGCTATGGTATGCGGCCAAGGCAGTCGCTTTCGAGCAGATACGGCGCCGGCACAGCCACGAGGTGCACGGCCTCTTGCCGACGCCGGCGGCGTACAGCCCGCACTCGACGCGGCCGTCGCCGAGCTCGGGGCTCCGGCACTCGTTCAACTCCGTCCACGACCGCCCTATAACGCAGGACACGCACCGCGAGCCCTAGTACGTCTGCCCCCCCCCCCTCATCTCCGGAAGCATGCTAACGTATGGCCCCAAGCTCCCCCAACACGCCCCAGTCGCGTCTCGAAACCATCCAAGCGCTGCTCCTCCTCTTCTCCGTGGGGCTGTGGGGCGCAAAGGCCATCCTGCACGAGGCCCTGTCTCTCCAGAGCGAGCTGGCGCTGCTGCTCCGGGAAGAGGGCTTGATGTCGGAGTCGACGCAGGGCGTCGGCGACTGGGAGATGTGGATCCGCATCGAGGGCCGCAGGCGGACGAAGCTGATAGCGTACTGCTTCTTCAACCTGGCCAGCATCGCGTACAACACGCCGCCGCTGCTGCTGACGTCGGAGATGAACATGTACCTGCCCAACCCGTCGCGGCTCTGGCGGGCGGAAGGCGCGTGGCAGTGGCAGGAGGCTCGCCAGGCGTACCCTGCCGTCGAGGTGGCGCTGCAGGACGCCTTCGCGCGCCTCTTGAGCCGGCACCCGCAGGGCCACCTGCCGCACGTGTCGTCGCTGGGCAACTACGTGCTCATCCACGCCTTCATCCAGCACATCTACCTGCTGAAGCAGACGTCCTTCGCCCTGCCCCCCCCCTTCGACCTGCAGCGCGGGCTGAAGGCGGAGGACGTGGAGGACATCGGCCAGGCGCTGCGCATCTGGCAGATCGGCTTCGAGCAGCACGCGGCCGAGACCGGCCAGCAGGGCGGTCTGGACAACGGGCCAGGCCGGCCGGTGGCCTTCAACTCGACGGCGCTGCTGCGGCTGGCCTACATCCGCCTGTTCACGGACCTCGCCCCGACGAGGACGCTAGAGAGCCGGGACCACCACGCCATTGCCAACGGCTTCAACGACACGCCGCGGCTCGTGCGCGGTCCGCGCGTGACCCGCGCGGTCCTACAGGCCGTCCACGCCTTATCCATGCTCGTCAAGGTCGGCGTGAATTATGTGGCGAGGACGAAATCGCTGGAGTGGAGCATGCAGCATTCTCGTAAGCCCCTATCTATTCATCTCCTTATCATGCGGCACCCCTGTCCGCCAAGCCGCCGCTCTCGGCTTCATGCGCTGACCTTCTCTTTCATGCAGTCTGCAACATGGAATGCGCATTGCTGCTTTCCAAGTGGCTGATGACCTTGTCATCGATCGGCACCACCGAGCCGCCGGTGTCTCCCGACGAGAGGAACCTCCTCGATATGGTCCGCCGCATGCTGGACGAGACCGAGTTCGCCGTCCCCATCGACCCGTCCCTCTCCGGTCCGGCGTCCAACCAGCCTCCGCAGCCGGCCAGCGACAGCACCAAGCTCCGCCAGCTGGCTGCCGCCGTCATCCGCCTGTGGGCCGAGACCTTCAAGGGCAGCCACATCTTCGAGATGGTAAGAATCATCGGGCTCGCCCTCGAAGACTATGCAGACCAGATCGAGAAGCCGGGCGACCGGACGCCACTGGGCAGGATGGCCCCGGCGGGAGGCCTGGGCTGATCCGCTCCCGCCAATTCTTCCGCCCTCGTGCCATCGGTCGACGCCTTCATCGACGGAGAGAGATACCGTCGTTCTGAGACAAGTAGTCCAGCCGAGTCTGCGGTGCCCGACTCCAAGCCCGAACCCAAGCCGGGAACCATTAGAGGCGCGCCGTCACATATACGTGCAGTCGAGGATACCCAGCGCAGCCCTGCCCCCGATGATTCTTGGCCTGCTCTGACGAGCCAGATATGTGATCTCGGTTGCTGAGGTGCGTTCTGGAGGCACAACCAGCTGCGGCTCGCTTTGAGAGGATAGGGCGGGGGTGACAGCAGGCAATCAACCACCTACATGAAGAGGGAGAAAAAAAAGAAGCTTAGCCGGCGAGGGTCAGCTACCAGCTACCAGCTACCTACCTAGCCACAGGGGAGGAAGGGGGCTCCGATCGATGTTGCTATCGGGGACAGTCCGGCGGAATGAGTCGACGCAGTACAAGCACGAGGCTGTGTTCGACCGCATTCATCGTGCAATACATACACCATATGTTCATATAATGGCCCTTCCCATCAAGGTAGGCTTATTAACATAACGGCTACATAACGACTGGGCAGTTACGTGAATGGGGGCAGACGAAGCTACGGCAGAATTTGCAGGAATTGTCCATAAATGGTGAGGGGAAGCGAGGAGAGAGGTGAGGAAAGGAGTTGGGGCCGATATAGGGCTAGTCAGTTTAGTAACCGCCTGCCCTACTGAATTCTGCATTCTGCGTACGTACCTACATACATCCACCCTCTTATTTTTTCCCGTTCGTCATCTATTACCACTGGGCACTCGCTGGTATTGCTGCATGAATATTACGCACTACCACTAAAACATACGAGGTATGAGGCAGACTACAGTTATTCTGTTGGATGGACGAGGGGGGCCTTAGCACGATCACTACGGTACGCTATTACCCCTTGAATGATCTCGTAAAGACGTAGGTACGACCCACGGAAAGACACAATGTATTACGCGTTATAGCATCGGCACAGCGTGAATCGTTGGGATACTCTCTACCCTTTTCCTTCCTAGGTAGTATCCTCGATGGAGGGGTGGGATAGGCGTTTACCCCTTCCTCCTGAATTCAATAGCACTAAGAACGCCGATGCCGCCCCCCCTCCCCCCCCTCCCATCCCTGTTTCGTGTGAGAACGAGCAGCCCCAACCCCAGACCTGCCCGACTCCTAAATCATACGTATGTAACGTCGAGCCTGGTCTGTCTCTTGCTTTCCTGCCCCGACCACCCCCTCTATCTCTCGCGCGTCGCTCATCACATGGCTTCGTTGAGATCGTGAATCGATGTAGGTAGGCCACTCGCTCGCCCGTGATGGTCGCAATAACATCCTCGGCCCGCTCGCTTGAGCGGGCACATAACTAACGTCGGGGAGATGGAGGATGGAAGAATCCGGGACCGTCGTCGATAGGGCCATCCAGCCGTACTGTATGGGGGAATAAAATAAATAAAATAAAATACCGGGGAAGAATAGAAGAAAAAAAAGGGAAAAAAAGATCATCCAATATCGATCAGCCGAGAAATCGGTCCCATCGTCCTTGTAGAAGACCCCGGCCAAACTCCGGACACTCCGGACCCAGGACCCATGGCAAGACGCGCAGGGCACTCAAGGAGAAAATAAAAAGAAAAACCCATCAGTTAAAAACCATCGGCGTCTTTCATTTCTTGGGCCCTGGTCTGCCCTTTTACGTAGCCGCTCAAGCGCATATCGTTGCTCTCATCCGCGTGTCCGGTCATCCCGGGGAGGCTGCCGGGGGTGTACGGCGGCAGGGTGGTCATGTTGGGCTGGTACTCGCCCCCGAAGCGCGAACCATCGGTGATCATGGCGGCGGCGGCGAGCTCCTCGGCCGAGTCGGCTTCGGAGGGTGTCGCGCCGGGGATTCGGGGTGTCGGCGGCGGCGACGGCGACCGAGGGTGGGGCGGTAATGGTGAAGACCTCGACGAAGAGGCCTCTGCATAGGGAGGGACCGGGAGGCTCTTTCGGGGTATAGTGTGGCTGTTGAGACGGCGGGGCTCGTGATGGTGGTGGTAATGGTCAGGCGCGCGGGACGGAAGGCTCTGCCGTGGTTGTTGTTGTTGCTGCTGCTGCTGCAGTTGCTGACGTTGCTGCGTGGTTGCGTTGTCTGACGGCCGTGGCGGCAGAGGTGGAAGCGACGGAAGCGGAGGAAGCGGTGGCGACGGTGGGCGTCGGATGGACGCTCGGGGAGACATGACGCCCTCACTCTGCGGCGGCGGCGACGGGATTCGCGGCGGCAGCACCAACAAGGGCGACGACGGCGACACCGCCGCGGCTATGGCCTCGGTCGTCCGGACCGGCGTAGAACCGAGATGCGGCGAGGATGTTTCCAGCTTGTCTATCAGCTCGAACTGGTTTTCCGACGAGTCGATGCGGTTAAGGCGATTTAGCTGGCCGATGATATGGTCGTTGGAGGTATACTTGTTCATGGCGATCCTCAGACCCGACAGCGTTATCGTAGCAATGTAGGTGTGTCTACGCAGGCGCCAACCGACGGTTATTACTACCTACAAGAGAGAGAAAAACGACCAGACCGGTTGCAACTTACACCAGAGCAAGGGTGACGGTGTAGAAGGCACGCTCGAGCGTGCAGTAGTCGTCGATGACGCCAAAGTTGCCAGGAACCTCGTTGCTGAAGCCTTGGGTGAAGTAGGGGAAGGACGGCTCGCCGGCTATAGGGAGGGCCATACGGCAGAGGTTAGCGGGCGGAGTGGCACTTCTGGAAAGGGAATGAGGGCAGCCTAGGGCAGTCTAGAAGGCAGTCTAGAGGGCAGGCTAGAGGGCAGTCTAGAGTGCAGTCTAGAGGGCAGTCTAGAGGGTAGACGGGGTGTGCTGCCGAACGTACAGTCCGTACTCGTCAGGCCTGCACAGTTAGTGGGAAGGCCGGAATGCGCCAGGAGGGTGATCATGGACAGGTCGGCGGTGCAGAAGACGAGGTCGAAGACGATGGCGACGACGAGCCAGCCGGTGCTGGACGAGCGCTTGCCGGTGTGCACGATGAGCAGGTTCAGCGACGTGTACACGATGAGGGCGCAGATCTGGCCGTGCCAAGAGGTCAGAAAATGCGAGCGTCGTAAACAGTTGCGTAAGGACGCGTCAGGAGAGGACGGCTGGTGGGGGCTCGACGGGGAGAGAGAAGAGGGGGAGGGAGCGAGCCTACAATCCACTCCAGCGACACCATCACGGCGGTCAAGCCTATTTTGTTGATATAGATGTACGCGAGGAGGAAGCCATTCATCCCGGCACCGGCCAGACCACCCAGCAGCTGCAGGAGCCGCACGAGGGCGAGCCAGTGCGCTAGTCCCCAGGCCATTGAGGGCAGGCGGGCGGCACCAACGGCCGAGGAGAGATGGACGAGGTGTGTGGAAGGTGGCCGGGAGCAGAAGCAGAGCGAGCGGAGCGAGCAGGAAGAGGCGACAGGACTACTACCTATACCTACTAGGAGCAGAACAGGAGGGAGATAAGGACGGACGGCCAGAGAGCCGAGGAAGGGTAGGGTAAGGGCAGGACGCGATGGGGGAGCACCGGACAACAGGAGACAGAGACGAGGGCGGAGATAGACGCTCGTCTGGCGCCTCACCTGAGCGGGCGAGCGAGCCTGGGCGACTCCGGCCGGACAGCCAGCCAGAGGGTGCGGCACTTTTCCTTCGTGGGGATTCTCGGCCGGCAGCTGAAGGGCGCGAGGCGCTGGTTGGCCCGAGGAGGGGAGGCTGTGTACCTTGTGCACGCACACGGGCACACAGGCGCACTCTCCCTTTTGCAGGCGCGCCCGAACGGGATCCGTATTTCCCTGCCAAAGTAGTATGTCCGATGTGTGCCCGGCGAGCAAAAGTCTCGTGTGGGCGTGACAGGCCGGACCGTGGAGCCGCAGGGGGGGGTCGGGCCAGGACCAGACCCAACGGGGTCCTCCGCCATGCCCGATCGAGGAAGGCGCGCTGGCGCTCTGCGTTCTGAGTCGTGGGCTATTCCGGGGTACCACGATCGCGCTCGCACTCGGTAAGCACGGCCAGCCAGGCCAGCCAGGCCAGCAAGGCCAGCAAGGCCAGCAAGGCCAGCAAGGCCAGCAAGGCCAGCAAGACCAGCAAGGCCGGGCCATTGCGGCCTCAGGTGGCAGTCATCCGTACCCGTACAGATCCCCAGAGGCAGGGATGGGCGGTGAGGGCGTGGTCGCGCACCCCGTACGAGTTGCCGTGGCGCCCACCTTGCCGTTTCGTGCGTAGCGACCTGGAACATGCAGCCGACCGGCAACCGTTCGTCTCGTCGGCGGCGGGGGATCGCCGTCGTTCCCGCGGGTGCCACGGTCGCACGACATGCCGAGTACGCACAGGTGAGCATCGCTCAGTACTCGGCAGCCTGAATATCATACCGGCGGGCGAAAGGGGGAAAAGGGAGATAGAGAAGGAGAGCGGAGGACGAGAGGACGAGCGGGGGGGGGAGACCAGCGATGCTCATTCCGCTATCCGCCATTCGCCGCTGTCGCAAATGACACGAGACTCGATAATGACCACTCCGCCCCCCCTTTCTTGGCGCCTCGCATAGTCGCCGTATGGCCCTCGAGCCTACGTAAGTCTCCCCGTACCGTCTGGAGTGGTAAGCAATTCTGCGGTGGGCTCGAGGCAGGCTAGCCGGGAAGTGCTGGCTACCGGAGGCAGGGGGAAAGAGGAGTCGGAGAAGGAGAACGTGGAAGCGTGGAAGCGTGGAAACGGGGCTAGGGCGGAACGAGTTTAGCTGACAGTCCGTCCTGCGCCTGCGCGGAGCCCAAAGCGAGCTCGACGTCTGCGGGCGCCTATCACGACGGGCGGGAAGACGCGTCATCGAGCAGGACGAGAGGTTGCATCAGTCGCAGAGCAGCAGCAAGAACGGAGAGGAGCAGAGGAGCAGGCGCGGCAGCGAGTTGCGGCAGCCGCAGCGGGTGCAGCAGGTGCAGCAGGTGCGGCAGCCGCCAGCCGGTACCTGGTCTCCTCTGCTCGATCCAGCCGTCCAGCCTGTAAAACATACAGCAGCCAGCCAGCAGCCAGCCAGCAGCCAACCGCCGGTATTCAATCGTCCCAGAAAGCCACAGCGTGGAGACGACAGACGCGAACCCCGAAAATGCGCCTGTTGGCATTAGGTAAAAATGGATCGCGCTAGCAGGGGCAAGGCCGGAAGCGAAGGCAATCGAGGCCGATCAAGGGCTCGAAAAAAAACAGTGGGATAATAAAATGATACGGGGACCGCGGATAAGCTTAGTGGGCATCGGGGGATTGGATTAGGGAGGGGGGGGATTGGGGATGGGAATCCTTCGAAGAACGCCGCAGGAGGATGCAATCTGCGCAGCCCGGGGCAGCTCAGACCAGCCCGGGCCAGCCTGGGCCACCCGCCTGGGCCACCCGTCTGGGTAGCTGATTGTAGCCGACTGTAGCTGGTTGTAACCTGTAGCTGGTTGTAACCGACTGTAGCTGGTTGTAACCGACTGTAGCTGGTTGTAACCGACTGTAGCTGGTTCCGACTGTAGCTGGTTGTAGCCGACTGTAGCTGGTTGTGGCCGACTGTAGCTGGTTGTGGCCGACTGTAGCTGGTTGTGGCCGACTGTAGCTGGTTGTAGCTGAGTGTAGCTGATTGTCACGGCTGCTTCGATTGCTCCCGCAGACAGCCGGGCTGCGTTTGCGCGTCCGTGGCGGTGGCTGGTCCCTCTAGGGCGGATCGGCTGGCGGATCCGCCCAAATTGGTGCCGCCGGCCAGCACTAACACTGGCTGGGATGGCCCGAGCTGCCTGCCCGAGAACCCCCTAGAGCGCTAGACCCAAATCCGGGAACGGCGCCATCGAAGGCAACGGCTGCTGGTTGGTCAATGAGCCCGCTGCAACAGGGGCTGGCGGGGCTGGGGGCGGCGGGGCCCAGCAGGTGGCTCCAGGTGGCCCCCGGGTGGACAGGCCGGAGGAGGCAGCCGAAAAGGTCGTAGCGCGTCATTTTGCATGTCGAAAAGAAAAGACGACCAAGTTTTTTGCCGCTCCACGCTCCCTTTCCACGCAATGCGCCGCCGTGGAAACTGGGAGCTCCTAGCTTGTGCAGCCAGCCGGTCACCTGCCGATTCGTGCTGCCACCGACCGCCTGCGTGGCTGCCAGGCTGCTTTGCTGAGTCCCTGGTCATCGTAGGCACTGCCGCGGGCACTACATCCTCAGTACCTGCCTCGAGGCGTCGCCGTGGGCTTCATACGAATCCTTCCACCGCACGCGCTTGCTTATCGATATCGCCCCCATCCGTCCGTCTCACTTTTTCCCGTCCCATCCTCCGCCCTCCGATCGCTTCTCTCCTGCCTTATCTTGGGGACAGCCTCGACCGAGCGCAATTGCCTCGCGTGTCTGTTCCGCCTCGCCCTCTACGCTCCCCGTGTCGCCTGGCCTCCTCCGCATGCCTCCCCGGCGCCGAGGGTATTTGAACCTCGAGCCTCCCGTCCTTCCTCTGCCCGCCCGGGGCTGCGACCGAGGAGACTGACCGAGGAGACCGAGCCGGCTGTTCTGTGCCTGGGCCCTCTGCCATCCCTTCTGCGCCCGCGCCCGCGCCGTCCCCCGTCCTCCGTCCCTCGCCCTCCGTCCCTCGTCCCCCGTCCTCCGTCCTCCGTCCTCCGTCCTCTGCCCTGCGCCCTGCGCCCTGCGCCCTGCGCCCGTGCTGTGTCCCGTCGGGTGCCTGCTGCACGTCGCTCGCCCCGGCGCCGCAGCGGACACACGTGGATGTGGCCGGCGCCCGGCCCCCGATGGACGGCAAGCCAGCCCGCCTCCTCCATGGACTTCCTGGGCCTGGGCACGCTGCGATACGCCCAGTGGCTGGTCTCCCTCGTGTCCTATGCGCTCTTCGAGAGCGCCTTCCGCCACGTCAGGAGCACCCTGGGCCTCGACGGCGCCGTCCACGCCGTCCCGTACCTTGTATGTCTTCCCCCGTCACCTCTCCGCGCGTCCGCGTGGGAGCGCGCGACCCCGCGCTCCCGCCAGGCCCCCAGGTGCCGATGTGGCTGGCTGGAGTCAGCTGCTCCGGCTCGGCGGACGCCCCCCCCCCCGGACGCTCTGGCTGGCGTTGACGCTGACCCCCCGAGGAAGAGCGCCGTGACGGTCATCTACTCCACCCTGGTCATCACCGTGATCCATCTCTCGCGGCGCCTGTCGGTCTTGACGCGCTTCCGCTTAGACTTCGTCATCGTCGCCGCCGATCTCGCCATCGCCGGCGTCTTCCTGGCCAAGAGCGCCATCCTCAATTCCACGAGGCTAGACTGCCAGGTCCTCCTGGAGGAGAAATGTGAGTGCCCAAGACGGACCAGAGCCGCCAGCCGGCCCATGTCCACACTACAAACACCTCCGAGCGGCCGAAGCTCACATCTGCCCCAAGTTTTCGAAGACGCGGTCACGGGCGAACCCCTCAGCCTGCGGTCGCTCGGCGAGAGGCTGTCCGAGGGCCCCACCATCGACGAGATCGACCGCCAGTGCGCCGCCTCCTTGCTCGTCTACTGGCTCTCCGTCGCGGCCATGTAAGCATTCCTCGCTCCCAAGGATCTAACAGGATGCCCAGAGCTGATACGATCCCCCTTTCCGCTCGTCAGAATATCCTACGCCGTGTCGGCCGTCTTGACCATGATCCGGCTGAAGGAGTACCGGAGGCTGCTGCTCAATCCCAAGAAGCTGGAGACCCCCGGCCGCCTCGACATGTACATCGAGGTCTGTTCCAACCACATCGCCGAGAGGTTATCCTCGACATCCAGCTTTCGGAGCCCGGGCTTCCCCGGCGAGAACAACGGCTTGCGCTCCTCCCCGGAGAGGCACGGCGCCTGCGAGCTGAGCGTCCCCTTCACACACCACCCTTACCACCACAGTCACTCTCATCATCACTACCGGCCGCGGTCTTCGCAGGATTCGGCCTCCTCGCACAATAGCACCGAGAAGTCTTTGTCGTCTGACGGATTCTGGCTCTCAGAGGAACTGCCGGCGTGCGCAGCCAAGCCGCCGGGCTTCTACGCCTAGGTGACACTATACCGAGGTGTCGAGCCCTGCCGAAGGGAGAAACCGACGCGGGGCTGCTGCTACCGCCCCGGAGTCGTGCCGAGCGAGGGTGGGCACGGGAAAAAGGCAACGGCCAGGAAGGGCAGATGAGGTGGCGCTGGGGTCATCGCCCGGTCCCGTACGAGGATCATCTCGCATCCAGCAGCCGCCAGCAGCCGCCAGCAGCCTCCAGCAGCCGCCAGCAGCAGCCAGCAGCAGCCAGCAGCAGCCAGCCGCAGCTCCGGCTTTGCATCGACATCCCGAGCCTTGCATCGACATCCATAGCCTCGCATCGGCACCCTCCGCCCCCTTCCCCCCTCATCCCGTTCCGACGATCATCGAGCTGCAATGCAGGACGGCATGTGCTGAGGGGCTGGGAATATGCACAGCATATCGTATGGCATAACGGAGACGGCAAACAGTCTGCTCCGGGGCGCCGGCCAGGCTCGAGCTGTGCCACGAGCACAACCCGATTCGCCGAGACGATCGCTCGACATCGCCCACGAAAGTGCTTCGAAGGGAAAACCAAGGGGAAAGGCCGACTTATACTTTACCTGTTTTTTTTTTATCCTTATGTTTCCTTCGGACACACATCCCACGGCTGTTGCAGAGTATAGGAGAGCCGAGGAGCCGTGGCAAAGAAAGTTGTTGCGTTGAGATGAAAATTTCTTTTCTCTCTTCAGGGGATGGGAAAGGGGGGCTGGTGGTGGGGAGGGGGGGCGGGCCGGGCTGGGGCAGGCGCATTTGAATATCTCTGCTGTTTCTTGTTTTCTTTTTGTTTTTGTTTTTTTCATTAGTGTCTTGTTTCCATTTTGTCTTGTTTACTTGTCTACTTACCTACGATACCCGCTTTGGCATTTGCATCGAAGCGTAGGGGGTCATTGAATGGTTTCAACGGTTGGTTTTACCACATGTTTATGTATGCCTATGTACGTACGCACACAAATGCAAGGAACGGGAAAGGGAATCGGGTGAACGAGAGTCATCATTGGGACCCGGAGGCGGGGAGGTCTGATTTGAAGTGAGAGAGAATCAACATCTATCGATCTCTCTCTTTCTCTCTGTCTCTCCTTTGTACTTGTGTGTATATATATTTATATACTGGCCTCACTTTGTAGTCGTAGTCGTAATACTGTGTAGATATCTAGGTAGCTGACGATCAAATCGGGCGGCCCTCGTAAGAGCCAACGAAGCCCGTTTTCCATGCCCGTACATTTCGCCACTTTAAGAGTACCTATCATCACCACTGACTACCCTTTCTGTACTCATGCCCCGTACCGCTGCTGCTCTTCTCCGCCGGCGTCGGCCACCGCACGGCAAAGCCATCGACGGAGCGACGCACCTCCTCGTCGCCCGGATCGCCGTCGAAGAACAGCGGATCTTGCAGACGATGGCCCTCCAGCAGGGGCTCGACGACGAACCCTCGCTCGCGCGCGACGTCGAAGAAGGCGAGGTCCTTGGCGCGCAGCCAGGGCCGGTAGCTCGTGAAGAACACCAGCGCCACGCCGCCGCCGAGGGGGTCCGGGTCCAGCGTCTCCGCGATGGTCCGCACCAGCCGGCCGTGCTCGGAGTGCCGGAACAGGAGGTCGGCGAGGATGAGCACGTCGAAGTACTTCTTTTCGTCGTCCTTCTTCGGCGGAGCTTCCACCGCGGGGGAAGAGGGAGGCGGGGAAGGGAGAAGATGCGCCAGCAGCGGCGCAGGATCCGCGCCCCAGACGAACCCGTCCGCCACGATCTTCGTCCCTTCCTTCTCTCCCGCTCGCTCCCGCCTCCGCGCCATGATCTCGCGACAGCCATCGACATTGCGCCACATATTCGCGACGAGATCCGCATCCGGGAAATCCGTCACCACGACCGCCCGCGCGCCCAGCAGCGCCGCGACAAGCGAGGGCAAGCCCGCGCCCGCGCCAAGCTCGAGCACGGTCTTGTCGCGCACCAAGGCCGGGTGGGACTCGAGGTAGGCGGCGATGGCACGGCTGCCGTTCCAGAGGTGGTGGGCTTCGAGGGGGCTGTGGCCCACTAGGTGGAGGGTGAGCGTCACTGTCGAGGGGGGCGGTTCTGCTTTTTCTAATCCTGCTCCTTCTGCTTCTGCTTCTGCCGCCGCCCCTTCTGACGGCAGCGGAGGGAGAGTGCACGTGTAGGTGGAGGTGGTGGGCGGCGGCGTTGGGGGGTAGTATCCCTCCGGGTCGGCGAAGAGGCCGAGATCGCCGCCACCGTCGTCGTCGTCCGAAATGCTGCCGGCTTCGTCCGGTGTCCGGTCCGGAACCGGAACCGGAGCCGGGCCCGGTCTCGGTTCGGCGGCGCTGGTGCTCTTTTCTTGGGCCATCTCCGATCCGGTCCTGCGTGTTGCCCCGCCCCGGAAGAGAGAATGCGCACACAGTATGCAGGAGTCGACAACAGTGGGAAGACTGGCAGCAGTTGAGTACCTGTACAAAAGAAATAAATATGCCTAAACCATAGACGACATAGGTTGCAGGGCCGCTTTCTTGATCATGACTTTGTATTATCCTTCTATTCGCCCTCCCATTGTGGGTGGTGCAAGTGTGGTGAAAGTGTGGAGGGGAAAAAAAAGTCCCGAGTGAAGGACTTTCCGAATCCAAGTGCCAATACGTCATGTGATTGGCTGATTCCGCGGCCGCCCAAATACGGGCTGCTGGGCTACTTGACTTGACCAGACCTGATGGCAGATCTGAACCAAATCCTACCTGCCTGCTTGCTGTCTAATCCGTACATCTATCGCGACGGTGGCGATGACGCCTCTAATTTCTATACTAAACCAGCTTGGCGGAAATAGCGCCTCCGTCGCTCGCTCATCCAAAGCGCTGCTTCGCCAGCTCGCGCAGCATGTCGACGGTGCCCTCCTCGCGCAGGCGATGGCGGCGGCGGATCTCCTCACGCTCGGCGTCGCGCGCCCGTTGCGCCTCCTCGCGGCGGCGCTGCTGCTCATCGCGCTGGCGCATCATCGACACCAGCAGGCGCCGGTACTCGTCGGCGGCGGAGTCGGCGTCGAGGCCGGCCTCCCGCACCGCCGCGTCGCCGTGGTCGCCGCCGCCCCCCGGCGACCGCTCGCGAAAGCCGCGCAGCTTCTCGTTGAGCGCCCGCCGCTTCTCGACCCGCCGCTCGTGCGTGCCCGCGTCGGCGCGCGGGCCCAGGAGATCCTCGAGCCGCTCGCGCTGGGCTGCGCGGTGGGCGCGCCGGGCTTGCCGCAGGTCGGCTACGGCGGCCCTGCGTTCCTGCTGCGAGGCTTCGCGGATGGCGTCGAGGTCGTGCAGGCTGGGGATGGCGGGGCCGTGTCTCGTCCCATGCCGCTGTATCCCATCCCTGTGAGAGGATGTCCGAGAGGACAGAGTCGTAGTAGAAGTAGTGCGTGTAGTAGGCGGCAGGGGCGGGCCCCATGAATCCTCGTCGTCCGCGTCCGCGTCCTCTCCCTGCTCGCCACCCTCCGCCGCCAGTCCCACATCTTCTTCGTCTCCGAAAGCAGAGGCCAGCGGCGAACCCGCCGACGAACCCGGCGCGCTCCGCCCGCTCGTGGGCGGCGTCAACACTTGCGAGTCGTCCGCCTCCCGCTCGCGAACCTGCCGGAGAGCCTGTTGCCGCAAGGCGCACAGGCACATCCTGGGTTCGTACCACGCCGGCGGCAGCTCGCCGTGGTTCCACCGGTGCACGAACCTACGCCACCGCTCCTGGACTTCGGGTTCGCCCAGCGCCGCCAGCTGTACGTGCTTATGCAAGTCCAGGTAGTGCGCGAACACGGTCCTGAAGGCTGGGAGGCTGGACTGCGAGAGGCGGCGCGCTCCGTACGGGAGGAGCGGGCTCTCTCCGCCCCGGCTGTCGATCCGGCTATGGCTTTGGCCGTGGCTGTGGTTGTGGCGGTTGCGGTCGCGATTGTGGTCTCGGTCTGGGTCTGGGTCTGGAGACGCGGAGGAGTGCGCGCGATGGCGGCGCCGGGACGGGTCGTCGTATCGTTCGGAGGGGGGCCGGGAGGCCCCGGGGGGGTAATATGTAGAGGGCGCGGCATTACTATTATGGTCGTGGCTGGGACCGCCGTCACGCGGATGCCGGTGCGCGTGCGAATGTACAGCAGAGTGCGCGCAGTCGCCTTCGCCCTCGCGCTCGCGCTCGCGCTCGCGATAGTCGCGGGCTTCTCGTTGCTGGTAGTAGCGGTGGTGGTGGTGGTGGTGGTGGTGGTGGTGTTGGTGGTGTTGGTGGTGGTGGCGCTGCTCTCGCGAAGACCCCGGAGACCTCGATCTTGATCTCCATCTGGACGCTCGTCTCCGGCCCGGGATATCCCCTCTCCTATAATCGCCGCCACCAGTGCTGCGATCTCTCGGCAGGCTCTCCATAGCTTGTGGTCCAGGCACCTCACGCCCTCGCGAGCACCGCTGCCTCCTCCCTCTTCCCACGAGCGCCCAGCTCTCTCCCCTTCTATGCGGACGGTATAGACGTCGAGCGCACAAGAGGAGCTCGCCCGGAACCCGACACGATGCGGAGCACGCAGTCTCGGTATTCTGGCCGTAGGATCATAGGTCGTATACGTAGGTAAGGTAGGCAGGCACGCAGGCAAGGCAGGACCGGAGGATGCGCTGTCAGGTAGGGACGCGGGGGTGTGGGCAAAGTCAGGTCGGTAGGTCGAGGAACAGCGCCCAGCGAGCCAGCAGTCTCTCAGCAAGGTAAGGTGGGCTTCCCTCGACAGAGTTAAAAAAAGAAGGGCCCGACCGAGGCAGACACTATGCCTAAGACGCGCAATGTCTGAGCGTTTTCGGATCGGCCATGCGACGGGGGGAAACGGAGTGGCCGGTGTACTTAAAACAGCGAACGAAGAGCACTCGGTAGGTCGGTATTACAGCGGGAGAGTCAGTGTCAGTATCATGGAGACAATCACAACCCGAGAGAGGGGGAGAGCAATAACTCAAATCAACGGAAGGCCGGCCTGCCACAAGGGTGCCCGTCGCCCCTCCCCCTCGTGTTTTGCCGTCGGAGGTTGTGTGCCATCGCCATTCCGGCGCGCCGCATCCTCGCAAACATGTACCTTTTTCGGCACAGGCTGCTCTATTACGGGACACTGACAGACGGCTGCCAACACTCCGGCCAATCGCCGCAGACGGGCCAAACTCCACTATGACAAAATACCGCTTAGTAAGGTGTGCTTCAGAAGGGTAAGGTGGGTAAGATACCTAGGTACTTAGGCACAGGTACAGCGAGAAGAGCGACGGAACGACCCTTTAAATCCTCCACCCCCAAAGTGAGGGCCGATGGATTTCATATTCTGTACTGTCTGTCCTCTGCCGTCAGCCTGCTTTTTTTTTGTTGCTAGTGTAAGAGCCTCGGATACCTAAATAGGACCTAACTAGGAGGATTCGATATTCCGGGCCTCCCCATGGCCGTATTACTTAGCAGGCCCGGGTGCTTTACATTGCTCCGTAGTGTGAAGGATGCGAGTTAGTTCGCCCCATGATGGGTGATAGGAATATCGCATTCGGATTGCAACCTCATCCAGAAGCCTCGACGCCATCATGAAGTCTATCGGCTCCGATTCGTATCTATACATGACCAGCTATTTCTAGCCGGTATTCGCTGAATTTAGGCCGGCCTCCTCTGTCAACTTCTCCGTCATCGACCCCATGCTCTATCAAGACACGGATTACTTCCTCCATCGTGGCCCTCGCCATCGATACGCCCCCAACCAACCGGGCCGACTGCGCTGCGCTCGTCACGTCGAGTCCGGTGGGCCTGTGAATTGAAATCGAAAGCGCATCCAGTCCGCACTGGCATTCCGATCTACCGATGGCGTACCACCCGGGCCGTCTTCGAGATAACAGGCTACCTCGCCTCCGTACGGACTCTCCCCACTACCATCAGTCGTCCACGGGTATGTGCCTAGCACGGATTACCCGCCCGCCCGTATCAAGGGGGGCTGCCAGCTTGCTCGCTCCCAACGGATCCCAGGTGGCGGTGGTGCGACGGGGAACATTTGGAATTTCGACATGTGGCACGTTCGCACGTGCTACAACCCTGGACGCCCGCTCCCCGCCCAGCGCTGACGGCTGAAAATACCCATGCGGTCCCTTTTTCCTTCTCCTCTCTTCCCCGCGACCTAAGTATACTCTCATAATCGTGTTTCCCGGCGTGATAGAGCACACAGGTGTAGAGCGCACAGGTGTAGTGTCTAAAATACACAATTTCCACGGAAACAAGCGCTGAAAAGACGCAGCGTAACGGCCGCTCGTATCACTCCCACCGCGCCGCGACGTTGCCGTGGACCGGGCAGTCCAGGCACTGACAACCGTCGCCGCAGGGGCAGCTGAAGGCCATCGGGGGCTGCATCTGAGGGTAGCTGACCATGACGTAGTCGGTGGTCGACAGCTGCTGCTGGTCCTCGGCGAGCTCACCGTACGCATTGGCGTCGGGGTCCGACGGGTCCGTCGTCAGTTGATACGTCGAGCGGACGTGTTCTATCATGGTTGGGTTGTATGGGTGAACCGGGCAGCCTATGCAATGGCAGACCTCGCACTTGCAGACGTGGGCCATGCCGGGCATTACTGCGGCGCCCGAGGTGGTGCTGCTCGCATCGGCACCGGCGCTGAGAGACGCCGACGTAGCGACAGGCTGCCAGGGGCTCATCTGGGCTCCTCCGTCGAGCCCGTCATACCCGTTGGACGGCAGCGGCTGTCTCCACTGGCCGCCCGGATACAGATACCATTGCTCTTGCGGGTAGGCCGGCTGGCTCGAAAACGAGCTACCTGCCCTGCTCGTCCCTGCGTTTCGGGGATCGTGAAGGCCCTCTAGGTTGAGGAGGTCCGGTGGGTGGATGCCGGCACCAGACGGATATGGCGAGAGTATCCTCTCGCCGCTCCCGTCCCGCTCGAAAGAGACCTCGGAGTGGGAAGACGACGCAGCTGGCAAGACCGGCGGGCTGTTCGTCGCCACCGAGCTCGCGCCGGAAGCCGGCGTGTGCTTCGACGAGACAGGCATGGCTGGCGTATCTGGCGTGCAGCAACTGGCGATGCCGACCGAAGCAGCACCGATACCGCCGTTGAGCCCGTTGAGCCCGTTGAGCCCGTTGAGTCCGTTAGGCCCGTCGAGACCGTGGGACCCGTGGAGACCATTGAGACCGTCGAGCCCGCCGAGCCCGCCGAGCCCGTCGAGCGCCTCTCCGCCAAACTGGCCGATCTCCCTGTGGTCCTGAAAGTAGCGCGTACTCGATGCGCTAAACATCGGCACGTCGTGACCCACGGGGTGGTGGGCCACGTGCGCGGTCCCCATATTCTCCGCAGGCAAAGGGGCTCCCCAGCCGCTTCCTGCTACGGCGAGCGATGCGTTGCTCCCTGGAAGCGGTAGAAGCTGGCCAAAGTCGTCGTATTGACCCGCGATGAAACTCACAGGGGCTGTGGCCTGCTCCGATTTCATATGGGCACTTGGACCTATCGCGTAGGATTTGCCCACCCTGCTAGACAGCCCAAACCCATTCGACGCCGAGGGTGTTGCTGGAGGCGTATTCTTGGAGCAGCTGCATCTCGTATTCTTGGGGATGGCGGCGGCCACACCGCCGCCGCAATTGCACGACTTGTTTGCTGGATGGGGGCACACGCTCAAAGGCCGGCCGGGCTTCCGCACCTGGATCATGACTCGGTCGGTGTGCCTACAGGTTGTCGAACGGTGGCCGCGGATGCAAGGCTCACTAGAGTAGGGAAGAAGAGAGCATTAGTAAACTGAGCACAAGTTGTTGTGCCCCTGGTGCTTGACTGGATAAGTGCCTAGGCTGGGCCTAGGCTGGGGGCTGCCCCTATATTTAGGAGATAGGAGATAGAAGAACACGTCCGGAAGGAGGAGGCCGGAAAACAGTGGGAGGTGGTCGCGGCAGGAGCCGGGGGGGAAGGGAAGGGGGGGGAGAGAAAAGAATCGCCGTCGGGGAGAGCAAAATAGAAGATGGATCTAAGGTAAGAGCTGCAGACGATGTTGAAGAATAGGAGACGGAGAGGGTCGTACCAGGCCATCTTTACACCGTTGATCAGAGGCATCTTCTTGGCCATGAAGTTGAGGGGGGGGGGGGGGGGGGGGGAAGGGGGGGGCCCCGTGTCGAAAGCAAAAGGACGTTGGCCCGGCGAATGTGGGCCCGGTGCAATAGGGGGTTGGGGGTGAGCCGG
>JAKLNC010000367.1:0-27757 GCA_022813145.1 Barbatosphaeria neglecta | reverse complement strand
CCCCCCCCCCCCCCCCCCCCCCCCCCCCCCCCCCCCCCCCCCCCCCCCCCCCCCTGGCGACTTGCGTCAAGCAAAATAAGGATGGGCACTTGCAGGTAAAGAGAGCAAGAGAAGCCCAGCCCCATCTCTCGCAGCATACATACGGGAAGGGTAGATAGATCAAAGATGGGCGGCCGAGTGGGCCGCGGAGTATCGTGAAGTTCATGATACGAAACAAAATGTGCCCGGGAAAGAGAGCAACGAATGCCTGCCGCCGCCAGGGTGGCTTGTAAGTCCCAAGCCAGGCAGCCTGAGGTGGGGGGGGGGGGTCAAGGGGGTAAGGAGGGAAGGTAGGATAGGAGTGCTCGGCACTTGTCAAAAGGAGGGCCCAGGACCCTGGCACCTCCAATGACGCCACGATCCCGCGCTGCAGATACCTTTCGCGAGCATGGCTGTCATCTCGGGATGGCTGGGAAGGAGGTCTGTATGAGGTCTGTATGGCCACAGCGCGGTGGTTGAGGCAGGTGCTGCCTGACGGGCTGTGGAGCCTCGGCGGGTATGGAAACGCCTACGCCGTCCACTCGAGGCAAGTCAACGCTCGTTGCCCGAAGATACGAAAGGGTAACCTCATCGCGGACTCGAGTCACCGGGGCGATGCTGCCCATCGTTTCACCTCGGAGACCAGGATGGAAGAGTGCCCTCCCCGGGCGTCTTCTTCGGCCCCTCATCCGCCACCATGGGACAGGGAGGATGGAGGTGGTGCAGGTGCAGGTGCAGCCTCACGGCAGGATCCTGGACGTCCTGAGATAGAGTTAGCTGCATAAGAGAAGACCGTGTGCTTTTGACGTCGGCTTACCCAGGCTAGCCAGGGGAACAAAGTCTAGTCAAGGGCGGGGCGGGCTAGCCGAAGGTCGAAAACGAGCCCCCGGGCTGTGCCAGCAGGGCGGCGTGAGGAAGGCCAGCAAAGCGCCCGGCCACCGGAGCCTAAACGCAAACACAGGGACACCGAGCATGGAGGGGCCGGCCACGCAAATTGCATCAGGTAATGAAAAGGGGCCCCTGTCCGCGGGCGAGAACGATATTTCGGGACGATAAGAGTGGCAAAACGGCAAGATCGATGCCTTGAGCAGGCCGTCGCTTTCGCAGGCAGTGAGCCACGTGAACGGTCGTTCATTCGGCCAAGGGGAAACAAGAAGAGGGCGGAGGAGAGCCAGGACGGACGAACCAGAGGAGAGAACGGCGGAAAAAGGGAAGGGGTGTCCCGGGGAGTAAGGGGACACCCGGGGGGGTAAGGGTTGGCCTTGGCCGCTGGCCTGTTGGGCTACTGGCCTAGAGTGGACCGAGGGATGAACGCTAAGCACAAGGCCTCCCGCGAGATGGCCGGCCGCGGATCGAGTTTAGACTTTTCCATCTCACCGAGCGAGACTCCTCTGCCTGCCTTGGGGCGCCTGCCTGGGGTGCCTGGGTGCCACAGGAAAGCTCCCAGGCGCAAGGCGTGCCGCGGAAGGCCGTCGGGTGAGACACACACGAGATCACGGCAACGGCGTTCTGGATCCCACCCTCCACCCTCCGCCCCAGGACGTGTCGTCCCCTCGCCAGCCATTGACAGGACGGGGGACAAGGCTGCAGGGGGCGGAGGAGGCTGGGCTCCATCTCGGGGCCAGCCAATGGGCGAGTGGGCAGGGGACGGGCACTTGTATTAAGGGCCGCCGGTGTGCGAGCCCCAGGAGGCAGGAGGCAGGAGTCCCAGGAGTCCCAGGAGCCCCAGGAGCCCCGGAGCCCACGCCGGGAAAGCCTCTGGCGCCGCCTAGCCGGAGGAAGGGCCGCCATTGGACAGGGAGCGGAATGGAAGGTGCGGACGGATTTTGTATTCCGTACGTACGTGCAGGCCTCAACGTCCCAAAGCTTGGCAGTGCGTGTGCGTGCGGCGGTCCATGGGTTGCGCACCAGCGCCAGGCTCCGTCAGCGATTCTCAGCCCTAAGAAGACGATTGGAGCCTGGACCGGCGGAGGAGGCAGACCGTCCTAGCCTGATCGGGGAAGAGCACTGCTATCCTTCAGGGCGGGCAGGAGGGCGGGCGGATTTGGGGGCCGTCTCGAGGACACACGCCTCAACTGTCCACTGAAAGAGAGTCCTGAAGGAGGGTCCTGAAGGAGGAATGTTCGTCGCCCGTATCTGGCCGAAGGGCGTAGGGAGGAGAAGAAAACCGGGGAGCCGGCTGAGAAGGAATTTTCCTCGGCAGGATTTTCATTTTTTTTTTCTGTGCACCCATCCAGTAAGGTCGCCGCCGCCGGTGGTTTTCGCTTTCAGGTGAGCTCCACGATGCCCTCCGTACTCGTACATCAGGCAGTTCAGTTAGTACGAGCAGGGAGGAAGTCGGTTCCGGCCGGCTTTCGAACCCCAGCGCCTTGCCGCCCGATCGCTTGGCCGAGAGCTGCCCAGTCGTGAAAAGAGGTGGACCGCGGATGCACGTCATGTCACGTGTGTATGTGATTCGCTGCTTCCCGTTTTTGGCCCCCAACTTTCCAAGGGCCCCGAGGCCCGCTTTAGCTCACTCCAGTACTTGTGTACTTTCCGCCGCGAATAGGAAAGAGGCGAGAATTGTTGCGAGACACTCCCAACCTCCTCGATTTGGCAGCTTGGCGTCCGCGGCATCCATGGCATGTACTCCATGCGGTCTGTACAAGTACCTGCTTCGACTCGACTCCATCCACCCAGCCTGGTGTGCCTAGAGGGCGGTACGCACGGAAGTCCGGCACGTAACACACACGTAGCACGCGTCTTGAAGAACGGAATCCAAGCGAGCATTTTGACTCATCCCCCATCTCCTGGGTGACTGTTGAGATTCCCTGTCCCTTTCTGTGGCCGATCACGCGCCGGTTCTGCGGCTCTGCGGAGGGGAGGGGGCTGGTTAGACCTGATGGCCAGAAGTGAGGGATGAATCACAGGCACCCCTGAAGTGAGGGGAGCCGCAGGAGGCTACTTAGCAAACAGGCTCCATACAAGGACGGCAGACACAGACACCGCATCACATTCGCGAGAGCAACAGAAGCTCATAAGAGCACCGCATCACATTCGCGAGAGCAACAGAAGCTCATAAGAGTACCGCATCACATTCGCGAGAGCAACAGAAACTCGCAAGAGTAGGGGTTAAGTGTTTGATATTGTCTACTTAGGAGAGCGAGTAGGAGAGCGCAAGCCATCACGACGCGGTTCCTTCCACTTCGTCCAGCCTCCACCGTGTTCCGTCTGGGGTATCAAGAATGCCATCATCTCCCGAGAGCTGCCTCTACGTAGGCCAGCCGGTCTAACCTCCTCCCCGTCCATTCGCCCACCAGTACCGCTGCACGCAGGTGCTCAGTTATTGGCCTGGGCATCAGCCTGCTTCTGGATGTCGTGCTCGGCACCGCGCTGCTGGGTCTTGCCAGTGTCGTGCTGGCGCTCGTACTCGGCCTGGGCCTGACGGTCGCCCGTGACGGCCGAGACAGCACCGCCGACGGCGCCCTTCAGGCGGTCGGTGGCGCCGGTCGCGTAGTCGTTGAGCTGACCCTGGGCTTCCTGCTGCTGACCAGACAGGTTCTGCTCGCGGCCGGACTGCTTCAGGGACTGCACGGATATGTCTTGTCAGCTGCATAGCTCGCGCAGAGGGCGGTAGCGCAGGCCACTGGTGACATGGGCGATGACTTACCTCGGAGCCGAAAAGACCGCCGACGGTCTCCTTGGCGGCGCCAAGGGTCTGGTTCCAGCTGCCGCTGGCACGGTTGGGGTCGTCCTTGGCGACACCCTCGGCCGACGCGGTGAAGCCAGGACCCTTCACGGTGGCGTGAGAGGCATCGTACTCGGTCTGGGCCTTGTCCTGCTTGGCCTCGCCCTCAGCCTGGTCGCCCTTGCTGCCGGTGATGTTGCCGATGGCGCTCTGGACGGCGCCGGTAGCAGAGTCGATGTACGACTGGAGGGTGGAAGTCGACTTGTCAGACATGGTGAAAGCTGTGTTGACTGACTGGTATGAGGAAGTCGTGAGGTTGAGTTGATTGATCTGTGATGGGCGTATGGATTGCTTGAGGTTGGTTGGTTGTGTGGTGATTGCTTTTCGTTGGAGGATGGGAAAAAGAGAAGATTGGGCAGTGCTTTATACCTGTCCGTTTCAAAAAATCCTGTGCCTTCCATATGATTGTGTCTGACGTAGTTGTACCTCAAACGTTTGCAAGGCAATCTTGAAGTGCCAAAGAAGGAAGCGACCACCAAACGTGCGGAACGCCGCGCAGCGAATCATGAGAGCGCGCCCCCGCCGTGGTACCTGCCTGGCATGCGTGGCCACTTCCGCCATCGTATTTCGCCATCGAAGGAAATCGCAAACGGTGCCTCCTAGGCGTTCCGTGGGGTTCGCGCCCACGGGTTCAGTTGGTTCAGTTGGCAGCGCAGCCACTGGGTTGTTCGCTGCTGTTTGCCTTCCATCGGGCGGGATGATGTCATCGAAGTGATGTCACACACCGCAGCCTTCCACCTCCATCCGGTAACGAGCCGATACGGCCAATGGCTGAAGGCGCGCGCCTTTCCCTTACCGGCGGGTCATATGTAAAATTCCACGGCTGATCATCCCTGCGAGAGACGGAAAGACGTAATTTGTGGGAGCCATCCAATTCAATATCCATCCCGATGGACTCACGGGACTTTCCCTGGAGGTTCTAGTCCGGAGAGGCACTGCGATATGGCTTCCCGAGTGTGTGCCTGATCGCTCGCTCGGCAGCAAGGAAGTACAGAGCAGCGAGAGCCAGGCACGTCTCTCGCATTGGCTTTGCTTGCCTACCGGCCTTGGCAGCGGCTAGTCCCATTCAGCCCTACGCATCCATGCATCGTATCATCATCCACCGTGTCCGAGTGGCCTGCCCGTGTCTCGGCGGCCTGCCCGAGTCTTGGTGGCCTGCTTCCACGCCTCTTCCGTTCAAGCACGTATGTCACCAGGCAGTGCGTTCAGGTGCGTAGTGCGGCGATGCTTTTTTTCGGTCAACTAACCGCGTATGTACCTGCAAGGCCCCGAGGCCCTCTCCCGTTCAAGAGCGAGCGCACTTCTGTGCAAAACGCACAGTGCAAAGTCCACATACAACACGCGCCAAACTCCCAGCCTGATGACGTACGTGCCCGAGCTCGTCCGGTCCTGCGTCGTTCCTTTTCGTTCCCACGACCCGACTGTACCACAGCCTCCCGGCCCGCCGCCCGATGGTATCAGTCTATACATACTTTTGTACAAGAGATGAGCGCGCACGCGGCATCGGCGAATGTGGCCCAATCAGCTGTTCCACGTCTCGAGCCATAGCTGCCCACTGGCTACGTCGTTTTTGTCTGTTCATCCGATCGTCCCGATCGTCCCAAGTTGACCCCCTAAAATAAAACAGGAAAACTTCGCTTACTGCTCGCTCAGGACCGGCTCGGTGCCGGCTCAGTGCTGGCTCCATTGGATAGTATTCAGGTCAATACCCTCCTGAACAAGCTCCCACAACGGGCTCAGCTCCCTGAGGAAGTTGACGCGCTCCCGCACGGCCTTCAGGACGTAGTCAATTTCCCTCTCCGTGGTGAAGCGGCCAATGCCGAACCGGATGCTGGAGTGGGCGCTCTCGTCGCTGTTGCCCAGCGCCCGCAACACGTAACTCGGCTCCAACGATGCCGACGTGCATGCACTCCCAGACGACAGCGCGATGTCCTTGAGCGCCATAAGGAGGGACTCTCCCTCCACATAGGCAAAGGACACGTTCACGCAGCCCGGGTACGAGTGCTCGCCATCGCCGTTCTGACTAGTGTGCTCCAGAGAAAGGAGACCGTTGAGCAACCGCTTGGATAGCGTGCTGATGCGCTTGGAGTCATACTACAACCCCGCGGTTAGCGTTGCCATACGCGAGATGGAGTTATTCGTTTTCGAAAGGTGAGCAGTTATTGGGGGGTTATGTCGTCAGAAACGTGCTTGTGCCACAACAGATGTCGAGAAACAACATTCAGAAAGCCATGCATGTATTAAAAGCATATCATCACTGGAACCGACTGCGGAGGAGGGCGGGGAAAAGAAAGGAGGGCCAGCTCACCTCGAATTCCTCCTTGGCTATCCGGCACGCCTCGCCAAAGCCGACCACCAACGGGGGCGCCAAGGTCCCGCTCCTCAGGCCTCGCTCCTGGCCGCCTCCGCTGATGATCGGGTCCAGCCGCACTCGTGGCCGCCTCCGCACGTAGCACGCGCCGATGCCCTTGGGGCCGTAGATCTTGTGAGAAGAAATGGACATGAGGTCGATGTTCATGGCGTTCACGTCGATCGGGATCTTGCCCACGGCTTGAGCAGCATCGGTGTGGAAGAACACCTTCTTTCGACGGCAGAGCTTGCCGATCTCCTCCATGGGCTGGATAACGCCGATCTCGTTGTTGACGGCCATGATGCTGACCAGGGCCGTCTCGGGGCGGATCGCCGCCTCCAGTTCCTGCAGATCGATGAGGCCGGTGCTCTTCACCGGCAGGTAGGTCACCTCGAAGCCCTCGTCCTGCAGATGTCTGCAGCTGTCAAGGACACACTTGTGCTCCGTCTGGCTCGTGATGATATGCCTCTTCTTGCCCGACCGGCCGAAGAACCGAGCGACGCCTTTTATGCTCATGTTGTTGCTCTCCGTGGCACCGCTGGTGAAGATGATCTCCTTCGAATCGGCGCCGATCAGCTTGGCGATATGCTCGCGGGCCTCCTCGACCGCCTTCTCGCTCTCCCACCCGTAGGCATGTGTGCGCGAGTGCGGATTGCCGTAGATCCCGACGTAGAAAGGCATCATGGCGTCTAGCACCCGGGGGTCAACTGGTGTCGTCGCCTGCATGTCGAGATAGATCGGCCGCTGTCCCTCGTCCATCACGGTGGCCTGCTTCAGGACCTCTGCGGAGGGCGTAGGGTAAGTAAACGGTGCCTCCAGGGGATGCTTGCGCGCCATGAACGCCCGGGATCATGCTCACCAGCCATGGGGCTCACGGTGATGTTGGAGCCTTGCTGCCCGCTCAGCGCTAGGCCCGACTGCTGAAGTTCGGTTTTGTCCAGCCGTACGGCCGTCTCGATCTTGGCCTCTGAGACCTGAGCATTGCCCCTCTTCGTCTCCGTCACGTAGCTCCGCCCGCTGGAGGTCGATAGCGGCGCCGTCGCCACCCGCGATAGAGCGTGCAACCGTCGCAGCGACGACGATTGAGCTCGCGACTTTGTGGTCAGGCGAGACGCCTGCCTCAGCGCCTGCGATGCGATACTGGACGCCATGTTTCGCAGCCGACGAGCAGAGAGCGTGGACCGGAATGGGTTTGACGAGCGGACAAGTCGGGAAGACAGACAGAATTGGAGGAGGCGAGCTTTTGAAAGTATGTGAAGATTGATTCCTAAGGCGGAGGTAGCTCGGCGATAAGTCCCTTCTCGGAGAATCTCCCAAATGCCGTTTGCAGCCTTAGGCCCCGCGCGCGCTGATTGGCCGGGCAGGCACAGCAACTTTGGAAGCGGGATCCGGCGTACCGAAGTACCGCCAGCACTCCAGTCCACGCGCCGGGATAGCTACGTACCTGGGTTAGGCCCCAAAGATGGTGGGCCCACTAAAAGCTGCTCCGTGGTGACGTTTTGCGTTTTTTTGACGGCTTGTCGGAGCTGCGTGGACCCCGCGCTATGTCACAGGCCTGCCCAAGCAAGGTCCCTGCTGCGGCCGGCCTTGGCCAAGCAAACAGAAAGAGAGGACGGACCGGCGTACCAGTCTGCCAGTGGCAACACCGCCAACCTGAACTGCCAGCTGACGACGCCAACTGAACGCTGCCAGCTGCGCGCCATACGGGTGATAGTATATCTGCTTCTCTCTGCATGCCCATCCGTCGACGACCGTCCTCGTCGCAAGAGACGGCCTGGCTAGACTTCCCCCTCGTCACAGCCATACGGTATCCACCTATCAGCTCCAGGTCTCGGCACCGGAGCTCCCGTACGACCCCAAAGAGCTCTCCCGGCCTGTTGCATTCATCCGAGAAGAGACGTGGAAAAGCCGGGCGCGCCGAGAGACACATGCGCCACACCCAAGCCAGCCAGCTGACATAACGAGCGGTGCATCGCCTCAAAAGCGACGTCGTCACCAAGCATCGGACGAAGGAAGTAGGGCCCAGGGTATCCAGTCAAGGCACAGCCTCTTCTCCTTTCCTATCTAGCACATATCAGCACCGGAGATCCTGGCACTTCCTGCCGACGATTGTCGACTTCGATTATATCCTCCCGTCGCCCCCATCTACTTCCGGGGAAGCCGTGTGCACGTATCCTCGAATCTTACATACGTACCCGAATCATCCTGTGACGTGACCAACACTTGCGCGATCCCGACTCCCTAGACACCGCATACCCGCCTACATACAACTACCCAGTACCCACCTCATACCTACACTGAGACCTGCACTGAGGCAATCATGAGCTTTCGAGGGTTCCAGAAGAGCGTCGTCCGGGTAGGCCTTCCCCCACCCAGCCCGCGGAATGAACGTAGCGACGAGTTGACGCTTTTCTCCCGAATTGCAGGCGCCGCAACAGTTCAAGGCCAAGTTCAACCTCGGCGAGAACACGAAAGACCCGGTATACATCGATGCGGAGCGGAGGTTCCAAGAGCTCGAGACAGAGACCAAGAAGCTCCACGATGAGAGCAAGAAGTACTCCGACGCCATCAATGGCATGCTCAACCACCAGATCGAGTTTTCCAAGGCCATGACCGAGATCTACAAGCCCATCAGCGGCCGCATGTCGGATCCGGACTCGCTCGTGCTCGCGGGCAACATCGAGGGGATCCGGGCCTGCGAGGAATACGAGGCGATCGTGAAGGATCTCCAAGAGACGCTCGCGCCCGAGCTGGAGATGATCGAGACCAGGGTGATCCGGCCGGCCAACGAGCTCCTCGACGTGATCAAGGTGATCCGGAAGACGGCGACCAAGCGCGAGCACAAGAAGCTGGACTACGACCGGCACCGCGCCGCGCTGAAGAAGCTGCAGGACAAGAAGGAGAAGACGATGAAGGACGAGAAGGCGATATACAAGGCCGAGAGCGAGGTGGAGCAGTCGACGCAGGAGTTCAACTACTTCAACGACCTGCTCAAGGACGAGCTGCCCAAGCTGTTCGGCCTCGAGCGCCAATTCATCCAGCCCCTCTTCCAGTCGTTTTACTACATGCAGCTGAACATCTTCTACACCCTGCACGAGAAGATGCAGCACTGCGACATCGGTTACTTCGACCTGACCCTCGACCTCGAGGAGGCCTTCCACAAGAAACGCGGCGACATCCAGGAGCAGGCTGAGAAGCTGTCTATCGTGAAGTTCAAGACGACCGGCATCAAGCGGCCACCTAAGTACGGCCCGCGCCCGGCGGCCCTCGAGGCGGGCAAGACGCCGGCCGCCATCACGGCCGGCCCTTCTGCTGCGACGCCTTCCTCTACGACGCCCTCTTCCGTGCCAATGATTACATACCAGCAGCACGCAGACGTCGACAACCCACCGCCCCCGTATTCGCCGGGCATCAACGCGGCACCGCTGGCGAGCCCGAGCAAGACGTCGTCCCTGGCGGCGGCAGCAGCAGCCAAGTCGAAGCCGCCGCCTCCGAAGCCGAAGCCGAGCCGGCTCAGCGGCGCGCCCACCGCGGTCGAGACGGTCACGGCCCTGTATGACTATGCAGCAGCACAAGAGGGAGATTTGAGCTTCAGGGCCGGCGACGTTATCGAGGTCGTCACCCGGACCCCCAACCCCAACGAGTGGTGGGTAGGAAAATTGAACGGGCGACAAGGCCAATTTCCTGGTACGTTTGCCCTTGGGGTTGCTGGATACTCTCCTGGAGAAACCTATCAAGCTATGATACTGACGTCGGATCTCACCAGGTAACTATGTTCAGCTGAGCAGCTGAATAAGGGACGGTGACAAGGAATGCTGGATGTCGGACTGCGAGGCGGGAACAAGATACCTTTTTCCTATTTCTTGGCTACCTGGTCGATGGCCTGGAGTTTTGTTCAGCAAGAGCAGGCGACTGAGAAGACACGAACGAGGGAGACAGGGCATCCATTACCAATCGCCTTTCTCAACGACACAATGAACGTTTCGAATTACTCACACTGCAAAGCATGCATGGCGCAGGAGCAGAGATACAACTCACACGGGGTGGGGGGTCTTGGTGTTTTTTTTCGGGGACGATCGAACGGATGGGCGCGTCTGGGTATTAGACAAACTTCACTTGTCTCCGTGCTTTATTCTTTTTGGCTGCATACGTACTTGTACTTACCTAGCTCGTGGAGGAGACTGTCGAGGTGAGCGCGTCGAATAGGGGCGACTATTATACCCAGTAGCTACCTCCTCATGCCTTGCATGGTCAGTAGCAGGTAGATAGATACCTACTAGACACTCCATGGATGCCTTTTGTAATCACCGGAGAGTTCAAAGGGTTGCCATTACGTACGGGTAAGGACTATCTCTGCCTACCGGGCGTACAACAGTCGCTAGTTACGTGCTTGGCTGATATAGTGACGAGGGGGGGACCCTTGAGGGGAGGGGAGAAGGAGGGGGACATCCGGAATGCGCAGCGATGCCTAAACGATGCGTAGCCTGCATGTATACTGACGCACCTCCCCACCCACTACGAGCAAAAACCGCCCTAGCTGTAAGTAGACTTCCGAAGCGATGAGGCTCTTCCAGGCCACCCGGACATGTTTGGCTCGGAGCGTGGCCGGGGTGGAGGGGTGGTGTGTCCTTTTTGTCCCGAGCCGTGTCTCCCCCTTCCATTTCCTTCCTTGTGACTTGATTTATCTTCTTCGGTCGGGGCAGCTGAAACGAGCGGGATAGATAGACGCTGCGTGCGTGTGTTGTCTTGTATGTAGGTAGGTACAGGTACTTCTGTGGCTTGCTCGCTTACCGAACGTCCGTCTAGTCGCGGGACCGACCGACCGATCCTTTTCTTTCTTCCTGTCTTTCCAAGAAAGAATACGCAGAGAGAGGAAGATACGAAAGCAACCCCGGTGGGACGGGGGCCATAGCTGGTTTGGAAGTTAGAAGTTGGAAGTTGGAAGGGAAATATGGAAATGCCTTTCTCGTTCCCCCATCCGGCGAACTCCGACGAGGCTGAGGAGGGGTCAATGGTAGATATACCGAGGAGCAAAACACGGAGGAAACTGTCCCGAATAAGTGGGGGGGGAAGGAGGAAGTCTAGGTACTACTACTCAACTAGTGTTCGTCTTGGTGAATCACTTAGACGACTTTTTCTTTCTCATAAAAAAAATAATAACAGAAGAAGCTACCGTTGGGAGAACCACCTTTCCTCCTTCTTACTCCATGTATCTACCTGTACCTACCAACTCAGCGGCTGGAACTTACCAAACGGGAGCGATGGAGGACGGAGGTAATACTCATCCTGAATCCGCTAGAGCAAGCCTCAGCCGGCGACCGCTCCCTTGACTGGAGTTCCTCACTCCGTTCTCGGTCGGGTACTTGGGCATATAAGACGTAAAAAAAATCCTCCAAACGGCTAGAGAGTCAGCCGGGAGGACTAATGGACCCTACCTCCCTCCCTTGCCGAGGTAGAGAAGTAATCAAGAATAAAAAGGGAAGAAAGATGCAGCTTCTTGTTACCGGGACTTGGGTCTTCTAGCCGGCCATTCTTTTCTCCCCCCTTCCTTCTCCGGCCGGACCTGGCGACCGGCGAGCTAAATAAGTGCAGCGAGCTTGGATAAACCACCCTAGAGTAAGTTTTTGTGTGTGGACGACGGAAACTATCACATCCATGGCCCCAGGTGTTGGGTCCATCGATTGTTGGCTACGGCGTGTACCGTACCTAAGGTAACTATGTGCATAGGTAGCAGGCTATTGGGTACAGGGGTACAGAAGTGAGGTACCTCGGCGGCAGGGGGGACATGTGCCCCAGTGCCCGTCTAGTTCTCGTAGGCGTTCCGCGAGTCAGCCTCGCCTGCTCGTCAGCCTGTCCCGCCCAACCTACTTCCCCTGCTACCTCCACTCTACTATCCTACAAGTACCTGGTTCACTGGACGGATCTATTGGGTGCCAAGCTACTAAGGCACGGCTGGGCGTAGGTACCCGACGACTGCCCCTCACCAGCACGGAGGCAGCCTCGCCCCGTCTCTTAGGGCTAGACCACAACAAGCGCGGTGCCGGTGTCGAAACAAATACAATGCTATCGTTAGCTGGAAGCTATCGGCCTGCTTGTTCTAGAAAGGGCTTTTTTTTCTTCTCCTACAGTGACCGACCTATCCCCGAATTAAGGCGGTTCCGCAGCTTGCGAAGCTTGCTTCCGCTCCTTTCTCACCTGCCTTTTTGTAGGAACGTAGCAGTCCACAACGGTGCGAGCTGCATGATAGGCTTACCTCGTACCCCCCCCCGCCCTTCTCTTTCCTAGCAGCATCTCGTCCCCTCCCGTTTCGCCTTCTGCAGCCTACTGCGCTTGTGACGACGTGGCATGCTTTCCCTCCCGTCTTTCCTCGCGGTTGCCCGTTTCCCCGATCCCCCCCTTTGCCCTTTGGGGTATGCCGTGTGTCCATGTCCTGCCTCGCCTTTTTCTATTTTTTTCCCTCTCGTAATGTCTCATGCAACTCGGGCGTCGGCCTGCCACCCAAGCCGGCCACCGGCCGGCCATCGTGCGAAGATTATTGGGCGTGGGCAAACCGCCGTCACCCGCGCTAGGGTCGCTTTCCGCACCAGCCGGCCCTGGTAAAAAGTCATGTGCCTTCCTACCCCCCTCTCTTCCTCCCTTGTCCTTGTGCCCCCCTTCTTCACACCATCTCTCCTTCGTCCGCAGCTAGGCGGATGGCGAAAGCGAGGCGGACGAACTGCCGCCAGTAGGGGGGGTGAGGAGGTCGTCGATGTAGAAATCGTAGCCACACGAAATGGCGCCATACAGGGCCCGGTCAAGCAAAGCCCACTGCCGCGTGCCGTTTCCGCTCCTGCTTCCGCTCCTGCTTCGGCTTCGGCTTTCGCTCTCGCCCTCAGAAAACGCGGGCAGTTCTCCTGTGACAGGAGGACCGGCCCACGTCGCCTTCTCCTTTCTCTTACCCGCTCTGATCGCACGATCGTTGGGTGATAGCGGACTGCCATCGAACTCGGCCCATGGAGCGCCCCCACGCCACGGGCGTACGCCCTTGAGACGTATTGCAGGGTCGAAACTGATAAAG
This sequence comes from Barbatosphaeria neglecta, assembly GCA_022813145.1. Classification (NCBI taxonomy): domain Eukaryota; kingdom Fungi; phylum Ascomycota; class Sordariomycetes; order Barbatosphaeriales; family Barbatosphaeriaceae; genus Barbatosphaeria; species Barbatosphaeria neglecta. The sequence continues at coordinate 14,605 of JAKLNC010000367.1, read as the reverse complement.
ATAATGGCCTGTAAGCCGTCGTTGTCATTACTTCCTGTAGCGTAGACCAGGGACCTCTCGTCCCACGCCCCGCTCACGTAGCCCAGGTGGGCTGGAGGATTGAGCACAAGGTCTAGACGGTCCAGGCGAGGGTCGGTCCGTGGCGCGTCCGGATCGGACGGCCAGAATGTGACCTTGTCGTTAGCGTAGAGTTGCCGTATCTCCCGCTCGGGGTACAGAGGATCGTCGTCCTCTTGGTCGCCGCCGCTCGGGGGCGGGAGGGTACATGGCTTTCGTGGCTGTCGGACGCCAGCCCTAATGCGGAGTCTCTGCTTGTCGGGCTCAGCATCGGCTGGAGCGTCGACGAGATCCATAAACGTTGTGCAAGCTGAGTGGTATGAACGTATGAATGTTTTGCTCAACGTGAACATGACCATGAAAGACGAGTCGTCGCCTGGATGCACGTTCTGTGGCGACCGGCTCGGGCTTTCCGCGTCGGAGGCCAAAATGAGCTCGCCCATCGAGCTGGCGCCGAATCCGAAGCCGTCGTCCTTCCTCAAACGCTGGCTGGCCGGATCGCCGCCCTCGTCGTGGACGCCTTCTTCGACGTACGGCGGAAAGATGACCACTGTGGAGTAGTACGAGCGCCGACTGGAGCTGCGGCCAGAGCGATATTCCTTCCGCGATTCGACGATGGTGAATGCCGACGACCGCTCGTCCTTCTCCAGCCGGAGGAAGGTCCAGCGGTCGTCCATAGGCCCCTCGGCGTGCTTTCTCCTCCACAGAGACCGCCTCGGCGGCAGCTGCGTGCACTCGGGCAACGGCTTGTGCAGCGGGAAGCGGAAGCAGTAGTAGTACGATGCCCATTCGGACGCCTGGACCTCGAAGTCCGTCACGTTCGAGACGCCGTAGAAAAAGCCGCCGAAGATCTCGAAGCATATCGTGTTCCCGATGTCCGACCCGGCCAAGTCGGGAAGGTGGATCTTGTGGTCGAACCATTGGCGGTCGCGAAAGCGAAAACCTCTCAGGACCCAGCGCCTGTAGCCGTCCTCGGCGACCTCGCTGTGGGTGCCGTAGTAAAGGAAGTCCCTGTCGTTCCTCACGAAGAGCTTGCTGGTCGACTCGAGAGGATGGCTGACGGCCCAGCCTTCGCGCGGGTCGAACACGACGAGCCAGCTCTCGGAATACGGCCTCGCGTGGGTGTAGCAGCAGCTGATGATGCCTCCGGCATAGTGAAGCAGGTGGAACGTGTACTTGGTCGTCCCGTGGGACTCCTCGATGGATTCATCGAGAAGAGCGCGGATGTCCACCACGATCTCCTCGTCGGCGGAGCCGTGGAGGTCCAGGACGCGCATATAGCGGTCGAACACGTAGATGAGGGTGCCGTTGACGTAGAGGTACGACTCGGCCAGAGCCACGATAGAAGCCATAAAGGGCTTCGCTGACGCTATGGCCCGTCTCCTCTTCACGAGGCGCCGGAGAGCACGGGCATAGCCTCCCTGGGCGGCCTTCGCTGACGTGTATTCCGGAGAGGCACGCGCATTCGCCTATGGCGACACGTCAGCACGAATGCCCGTCTCCGTTTCCGTGCCAATGGCGGCCGTTTACTTACTTCGAGCACGCGCTTCGCAATCGAATCATTGTGGAGGAGCCCGTTGAGGTGGCGACAGGTGCTGGCCAGGTTGAACAGGTCGTCCACATCATCGAGCCCCTCCGCGATGTAGAGGGTTATTTCGTTGGGCAGCGAGCAGATCCCCATGGCTACGGCTCCGCGTATGCGAGGCAGCGCTGTTCTCCATGAGACCGTCGTAGAGAGCCGCTTGTCTGGGTCTTGGACGACGAGCGCGATGGTGCCGCTGTGTTGAGCAGATAGGTCTGTCCGCCCTTCCGTTTCAAGATAGACAGGCGGGAGGGGCGAGCCGGGAGACAATAGTCGACAGTGAGGAAGGAGGATGGGAGCCATATTCTCCCTCAGACGGCGGATGACGGCGGCGTCGGCATTATTTATAGAAAGGACGCATACGCCGCACTGGATCCAGCATAGTCTCTTGATGCGAGGCTACGAATGGTAGGGCAATCGAGAGACAAGCAGCTCCCCTCCACAGCTGCGGGCGCTCAGTCACCCTGCCACGGCAGCCTCCACCCCAGCTCCAACCGGGAGGCCGAGCTGACTGGCCATGTTTCATAGGAGCAAGCGGGTCGCGCAAGTTTTCGCTTCCTTGTTGAGCCTCAAGGGAGCCAGGTGCTGCATTCCAGATGCGGGAGTGCTTAAAGGCGAGCGCGTACCAGGGAGGTGCACAAACAAGGAGGAACCTGGGACCCCGTACAGTCCCGGACGCTCGGCGAGCTTGGAAAGGAGGGGCAGCTTTGGGGGGGGCCAGCCGGGGAGGTAGCTTCCTGGGTAGGAAGACGGAGGAGGGAGGGAGAGTGAGGCTGAAAGTGAAAAGGAGCTCGAGCGACACACCACCCTGCTAAGTTGGAAGTAGCGCAGGAATGTCCACCGAGCCGAGATCATGGGTGGTTGCAGTAGCTAAAGAATGCTAGTGCGCGTAATAGTAAGAGAACAACAGGTACTTGTAGGACTTCCCACGGGGAAGGTACATCCACCTGCAACCACCGCAATTTCGCCTGCAAGCGGGCGGCATACGCATTTTGGGAAGGTGCCTGCAGGTACCAGATACACATGTGCTAACATATGTACTCCACCAATAGGTGCGCCTCAAGCGGCCAAACGTGTAACTTAATGCGGCTCTTGATGCGAATTGCGTACTTACTACCGAAATCCCTGTCCGTTGGTGCGCAAGGACGGCCCCTCTCGAGGCCCACAAGGGGCCCCTCCGTATTTTTTTCAGCCGGAACCGAATATCCAGGATCGGCGAGGACTTCCCACCCACATCCGTCCTGCTCCAAAAACAGCAGAGCCTCAACTGCTTCCTCAGGTGTCTTCGTCGCGCCCTGCTGGCCGGCCACCCGGCGTACTCGTGAAACCATGATTTTCTGCCTAGCTGGCCCCCAAAACCCTGAGCTGTTCGGTGGGTGCCTCTGCTCGTTGTGTGACTGGATGGGGGTGTCCTCCTCTAACCGGCGCTTGAAAGCTCTCAGACCGGCCGCGCCACAACGACAGCGCGTTGCATACGTACAGATGCATACATGTCCTCGAATACCTTCTGAGAGCCTCATCTCTGCCCCTCCCCTTTCCTCTCCGTCGAGAGCCGACTTCTCCCTCGGCCGGCTCGTTCTGCATGCGATAAGCGCCGGTCGATATTTGCCCAGCCGTGGTGCCCCAGGCTCGGTGCTATCATCCGGCCCCATCTCACCGGTCTCTACATCCGTGCCGCTCGCCGGGCTGTCGCCCGGTCAAGGACGGCCCTGGTGCTGCAGCGGGTGCGGCCATCCAGGGCAGGTGGAACGCGGGGCCGCCGCACTGGACATACAAGCTGCACCCGCATCTTTATCCAAGTTGCATGTCCCACCAGGCCTGTCCTCCCCTCCGTTATCGAGCTGAGATTTTTCCACGGATTAGCCACCTCGGTCCCGCTGGCCACAGTCACACGACCTACCAGCCTACTCTGCCGTCCTCATGGCACTGGCCTCGATCTTCGGGCGTATTGTGTATCGACACCCGGGATACCTGTTGCGGGATACCCGCTATGGCATACAGTCGTACTATGTGACGTCGGGACTCGCACCCACCTAAATAGCCCCTTCCGGTGCGACAATACGTGTGCCCAGCCGTGGCTGCCCGGCACTGGTGTATCCGACTATCGGACTCGGGATTTAGACTAGTCTGCAGTGTCTAGACGCTGTGACTACCGCTGTGTCGAGGACGCCGGCCTATCACATCGAAGCGGGTGCCGTGCCACTATGACAGCCTCACTCACTATTCATCGAGAAGCGGAGGGCGGGCTGCACCGGTTCGGTACATGGCGTCTACCCATGATCTGTGGTTTTACCCTTGCTCTACTGTGGCTTGATCGGCTTCTACTATCGTCTACGCGTTAAGGTCAGACCCAGCAGGACCTACGGCGGCCTCGGTTGGCCCAGCCCCTACGCTAGCGTTGCGAGCGAATCATACCCCCTGGATCGGCCGAGGAATCGGTCCGCTCATCGCGATGCAGTAGACGCGTGGAGGCCCAAAACTGACGGAATAGGCGGATGCTTGACTGGGGCGCAGGCTCTTTCAGGCCTCGACACTTCCTCGTCGCCCTTCTGACAGCACGGCACCCTTCCGGCCCCCCCGGCAGGGTTCACATTTCGCAATATGTTGCCGCTGATGCCGCGTGGGTGTCGACGTCCGCCCCATCTACCGGCACGGCGCCCTACCAACGAGAGTCTGTAAACGAGCAGGAAGGAGCAGTGTCGCGACTACACGGCACTTTCTAGCCGAGTTTAGAGCCTCGAAGGTCATGAAACTTAGTACCTCCTAGCAAACCCGGGAGAGGACATGGGGCGACGGTAAGGCGAGTACGGCAAGGAGAGAGCCGGGGCCGTCTCCTGCCACTGCTCGAATCGGCTGTCCGAATACCAGATCGGGTATAAACGGATCGTTTTCCTTTTCCACAGTCGCGAGACCAAAGCAGGGCTGTTTCGGGAGCCAATAGCGCTGGCCTGCGACGGAAGAGTTCCATCGAGATCCAATTAGCTGCCGGTGAAGCGGGCGAATCAGAGTCGGACTCCGCCCAGTGCCGAGTCTGTCAAAACCATGTGATCGGAAGAGCTCTTGCAATATGGCAGGCCACTCAAGGCCACTATCCGGGATTGGCTGCCTCGCCCCCGGCCCAGTCACCTTTTACCGCCCAGCAACTGGAGCTGAGTTTTTGTTGAGTGCGATTCGCCTTTCTTCGATGAGCTGACACGAGGAAGCATACCAATCAGCGGCCATGACTTCATAGCTGTCGACACCGCTCCCGGGCTGATATTTTTTTTGTTGAGACGGTGTCCTTTTCGTTTCTCTCTTTCCTTAATTTCTCATGTCAATGGCGGTGATGGTGAACGCCGTCGTCGTGTATGAGCGGAACTGGGCCGTCGGTACGCCTCACCGCTAGTGTGGCGAGGGCTACCAGTTTTGACTCTTGCAGGACGATGCAGAGCAATGCGAGGCGGCTGGCTACAAGTACGTTATCCCGTTCCTTAAGGTCCTCAAGATGCGGAAGTCGCCGAGAAGGGGGTGCCTTTGGGTGTGCCAGCCAACATCTATCTGCGTTTTATCTTTCTGCCTTGTTTCCTTTCCGTCTCGTCTGCTCTCTATTCTTCCTCTTCTTCCTCTTCTCGGGCCGTCGCCATGAGAGCCACCGTCCCCTCACAGAGCTGCTTCAGAGCTGGCTCACAGATGCGAACCCAGCGCTCGAGCTGAGCATTACCTTTGCGGGCTATGCGTTTCCCCCAAGGCAGGCTCGGCCAGATACCGCCTCCCCTCGCAGGTGCCTACCCATCTTAGGTGCCTAGGTATATACCCATGTACGTGGGTGGGAGGATAAGTACGTAGGGATACTCTCGCGACTTCTCCCTTTTCTGGCTGTTGCGGACGGTGCGTGGCCCATCAATCGTGGAGACGTCACACTCGCTTGTTGTGTTGGGGCGCACACATGCGTCTTGTACCGGCTCGGACGAGGGCCGTTCCGACGGAGTGGAAGCTCGGATATCTCGGGGTAAGAGGGAACGGCCGCGTTGCCACGCTCGGGAGACGGGATTACGACTGGTTTGATATACGGCGCCGGAGATGGGCGGAGATGCGAGTTTCTCCCGCGTACTTGGTCCGAACTTCTCCCCGGCGTTAGCGATGACAGCGCCGCAGGGGCTTCCAAAACAGGGCTGTCGAATCGGGCAGGTTTCGTCGAGGATCGGATGCGGATCGGACTTTGGCCTGATCGTCATGGATAGGCCGGCGCCGGTGGTAGGCCAGTACCGATCGGATGGGTGGCTCCTCAACGGCGGCTGGGGGTCTCTCCCTAACGGCTTCTTCGGCGATGCTTTTTGTCCAATCACGGTGCTTCGGCTGATTCGTTTATGCTTCCTTCGAACTTGTACCGGTGGGTGCTGGCTTAAACCCAGACGCTAAACGTGCATCCGCTTTCTTTCTCTCTGCTTTTCCTCTGCTTTTCTCTGCTCCCTATGCACTCCGACCACGCTTGTATCCTCCGCTCGGGTCTCGACCATATTTTCGATACGACCCCTTTACAATATTTTCAAGAAAGCCCGTACCATCATCCCCCTGCCAACATGCCCGGGGCGCTTCTCGAGAGTCCAACCCGGTCCGCGGCCGTTCCCCAGGCCGCTGCCGCTGCCGACGATGGCCCGGTCGACTTATACGCGCCCATCACGAGGGACACCGTGCTGGAGGTCCGCAGCGGCAAGATGAAGAACCTGAAGGGGCTCAGCATCCTCTCCGGGATCGACAAGGGCATCTGCGCCGGACCGGTCAAGGTGACCTCCATGGGTATTATCGGCGAGTGAGTGCTCCTCAGCAGCCGTCTACTTTTCTTTCTCTTGTTTTCTCTTGCACCCCCCTTTTTCAATTTCTACGAAGGATAAGTCTACCAATTTCGGAAGGGCGCCACTGCTGCTGGCTCGCTGACGGAACGAACGTGGGTACCCACGTCTAGCGAGCACGACTACACATTTCACGGCGGCGTAGACAAGGCCGTGCATGGATGTAAGTGAAGGCGCGCCACCCCAGATCGAAACTGCGTTTGCGTGGCGAGCTTGGCTTCTAAAGCGGCAACCGCACCGTGCCGCACCCCGCGCACAACACAGACTGCAGCACGCACTACGGCGCGTGGAAGAGCGAGTTCCCGGGCGCGGCGGAGCGGTTCCGACCGGGCGGGTTCGGGGAGAACCTGGTGCTGGCGCGGATGAACGAGCGCAACATATGCATCGGCGACGTGGTGGCCGTGGGCGAGTCGGGCCTGCTGCTGCAGGTCAGCCTGCCGCGGCAGCCGTGCTTCAAGCTGAACCACCGGTTCGAGCTGCGCAACTTCGCGCCCAACACGTGGCGCACCAGCCGCACCGGGTGGTATTACCGCGTGCTGGAGGAGGGCACGGTCCAGGCCGGCGACGAGGTGAGGCTGGTCGAGCGCCGCCACCCGGCGTGGACGATCGAGCGCATCCAGGAGTACCTGCACCGCAACCCCACCGACATGGCCATGGTGGAGGAGCTCGCGGCCATCGACGAGTTCGGCGCCGAGTGCAAGAACATCTTCCGGGGGCGCGTGGCTAAGCAGAGAGCCAAGGAGAGGAAGCAGCAGCAGCAGCAGCAGTGGCGGGAGTTCAGGGTGGTGGAGAAGAAGAGGCAGACGCCGCGGATCTCGTCGTTCGTCCTCGAGGCGGTCGAGCCGGACGCGGAGATGGAGTCGCTGGACGCGGGGGCGCACGTCAGGATCAAGCTGGGCAACGGGCTGGTGCGGGCGTACTCGGTGGTGGGGGGCACGCGCAACCGGTTCGAGCTGGGCATCGCGCTGGACGAGCACTCGCGCGGGGGGTCGCGGTACCTTCACGACAGCGTGGGCGTGGGCGACTCGGTGGCGGTGGGCCGGTTCACCAACGCGGTGCCCTTCGCCAGCGCGGCGAGCCACCACGAGTTCGTGGCCGGCGGGGTGGGCATCACCGCCTTCTTGCCGCTGATCGAGGCCTTCCGGTCCATCAACTACAGCTGCCGGCTGCACTACGCCGTGCGCTCGGCCGCCGAGGTGCCGTTCCGCGAGCGCCTGGCCGCCCTGGGCGACGACGCCGTCGTGCTGTACGACGCCCAGAAGGGCCAGCGCCTCGACGTCGCCGCCGTCGTGCGCGGCCTGCCCTGGAACGCGCACGTCAGCTTCTGCGGGCCGCGGCGCCTGATGGACGAGGCCGTGCGCGCGACGCGCGCCGCCGGCCTCCCGGACGGCGACGTGCACTTCGAGGCCTTCGAGGCCGACACGGCGGGCGACCCGTTCGAGGTCGTCGTCGCGAACCGCGGCGGCGGCGAGGGCGAGGAGGGCGGCCGAGACGGCAGAGAAGGCAGAGAAAGCAAAGAAGGCGTGCGGCTCCACGTCGGCGCCGACGAGACCCTGCTCGAGGTGCTGCAGAAGCGCTTCGGTGCCGAGGAGGTCCCCAGCAGCTGCGAGGTCGGCAACTGCGGCACCTGCAAGCTCGCCGTGCGGGAGGGCCGCGTCGAGCACCGCGGCACCGCGCTCACGGACGAGGAGAAGAGGGCGGGCGACGTCATCCTCTCGTGCGTCAGCCGGGGCGTCGGCCGCATCGTCGTCGAGATCTGAGTCGGGAGGGGGGGAGGGTACGACATGATTGTACGTGGCCGTACGCGGCCGTACGCGGCCGTACGCGGCTGTATGTGGCCGTACGTGGCCGTACGTGGCCGTACGTGGCCGTACGTGGCCGTACGTGGCCGTACGTGGCCGTACGTGGCCGTACGTGGCTGTACATGTACTAATAGGCTGGCTACCTTTGCGATGGAGTTAAGATAGGATAGATATCTGTATCTGGATCTGTATCTGTCTGGTTCCGAGAAGGGGAGAAGACGCTCGCTCTTCTATGCCGCGTCGCGACTCGGCGACGACTCGGCGCCACCGCCGCTTGTGACCGCCGCCTCTGTTCCCTCTCCTGCCGCCGCGGGCGCGAGAACACCGCCGCCACCGCCCTGCTCGGCGTCGACCTTCTCGCCCCTGCCGGGGGGACGCCGGCCCGACCTGTCGCCGACCCACAGGGCGACGACGACGGCGCCGACGGCGCACCAGACGGCCAGGGCCCACGAGAAGGTGGCCCAGCCGGCGGCGGCATCGACGTAGCCGGCCATGAGGCTGCCGCCGGTGCCGCCTAGCGCGAAGGCGGTGGTGAAGAGGCCGTAGGCGGCGCCGGCCACGCCGGCGTCGCCCCAGATGCCCGGATCGCGCGCCTCCTTGTCGGCGATGAGCAGCTGGATCTCCGCCATGAGGGGCACGTTGGAGAACATGAGCGCGGTGCCCAGCAGCGCCAGCAGGGCGCCCAGCAGCACCTTGTCGGGCAGGGCGTCGCGGGCCACGAAGCGCAAGGCCGCGGTCAGCGGCACCGAGGCCGCGAAGCCGCCCAGCGCGAGCCAGCGCACGCTGCGGCCGTGGCGGTCGACCAGGTGGCCCACCAGCGGCGAGGCGAAGCCGGGCACGAAGGGGCACAGGAAGATGAGCCCCGCGCTGGTGGACGGCCAGTGGAAGGTGTCGCGCACGAACAGCGGCAGCACTGTGTCGAACGAGAGCATCGCGCCCGCCTGGATGGCCAGCGCGAACAGCGTCGCCATGAGGCGGCGGGAGGTCAGGAGCACGACCCAGGGGCGGCGGCGGCGGCGGCGGTGGCGGCGGGCTGCCGGAGTAGAGCCTGCCGGGGGAGAGACTGCAACAGGGGTAGGGGTAGGAGCAGCGGGAGCAGGAGCAGGAGGAGCAGGAGCAGGAGCAGGAGGGGCGGCGGTAGCGGTGGGAGCGGTGAGAGCAGTACCGCCATGACTCGCCCGACGGGGGGCTGCCGGTAGCGGTGCGGGTTCCTGCTGCGGTGGCTGCTGTGGCACCGGGTCCTCGCATTGTACGATGGGGACGGTCGCGCCAGGCTGATCCGCTGGTTGGTGTCTCGGCTTGGGCTCCCCCTCCCGCCCCGCTGCCTCCTCCCCCGTGCCCTCTGCGAGAACGAGGTCGTCGGCCACATCGTCGGGCTCTTCGCCCTCGCCCTCGCCCTCGCCCTCGCCCTCGCCCTCCTTCGCCCACCGCGCCGCGACCTTCTTCTCGACCAGCAGCAGGCGCAAGACGACGTCGCAGAAGATGAGCGCGAAGGCGACGTAGTAGACGGCGTAGTAGCCCGCCGAGGCGTACACGGCGCCACCCACGAGCGGCGCAATCAGCAGGGCTACGGACATGGCGATGCTGACGTAGCCCATGGCGAGGCCGATGCGGGCGGCCATGGTGTCGGCCAGCAGGGCCAGGCCGACGCTCCAGACGACGGCGGCGCTGAAGCCCTGCAGCAGGCGGCCGACGACGAAGAGCGCGAGGCTGCGGCCGAGACACAGCAGCAGGGTGGCACCGGCCAGGGCCAGCAGGCCGACCATGAAGGGGGCGCGGCGCGACGAGGTGCGGTCGGCGTAGGCGCCGGCCACGGGACTGCCGACCAGCAGGGCGCCGTTGTAGCAGGCCAGCAGCACGGCGGTCCAGCGCTGCAGGTCGGCCGCCGCCACGCCCGCGCGCTCGGTCAGCGAGTAGGGGATCACGGGCACCACCAGCCCGTACAGGAAGATGTCGGTGAACACGGCCAGGCACACCGTGCCCGTGATGAACGCCGTCGACGACCGCTGCGGGAGCAGCCACGGCCGGCGGGCGGCTGCGGGCTTCCTCGCCATTCTTCTCGCCCTTCCGATCGTGCTTTTTTTTTTTTATTTTTTTTTTTTTTTTATCTTTGCTTGCGGGAGAAGCAGCGTTGGCACCGAGAGCGACGACCCCCGCCACTGCTGATCCGACCTGCTGCTGCTGGTCCGACCTGCTAACTCGATATATACCCACCTATGTATGTAGGTACCCCTCCTCCCCTCCCTCTTTTTGCTTGTTTTGTCTGCCGGCTCGGTGCGCCAACAGCTATTTCTCGGCACCCGCGCAACCCGGAGCGGCGTGACTCCCGATTAACGCCCTCGGTCGGAGTTACGGTGGCTGGACGTAAGGGAAGAGGCTTTCGAGTCTGGACTGGAGCTGGGGTACGGAGCATGGGTATGGCGACTCTCCTCTACCCCGGCGTCCACGGATAGGAGTCGGTTCGACAAGGTGCAGGCGCCGCAGCGGCTGGGACGAAAGCCATTGCGTAGGCGCGATGATGAACGTGCTGGGCGTGCTGGACGAATATTCGTCCGGCGTCGGAGCGATTGTCATCGAGGAGGTCCGCATCATTACCAGAGTCTTTGCACACACCGTTAGGTAATTGAGCCAACTGAACTGGGCTTCGGTTGGAGTGGAGACGGGTGGGGAGGGGGCCCATATTTCAATAGGCCATCAAGACTCCTAGTGGGGCTCGCTGCAAAGGCGGGCGATAAGATAAGAAGAAAGAACTAAAGAAAAAAAGAAAAAAAAGAAACAAAAAAAACAGGCAACAGGAGGTAATTGAAGCTCCGGCAATTCATCACCGACACCGATCGTTTCGCTGCGAATATCGACTTCCTCTGCCTCCAATCACGGCCAAAAAACAAAAACAAAAATCAAAGAACAGAGAAAAAAGAACAAAAAACAAAGACTATACCCGAAAGAAAGCATGACAAAAACAGCCCGGACGCCCCCGAAGGCGGGAGACTTCTCCGTCCTCCCCATCGCCATGCCCCCCCAACCGGCGCATCCCGACGCCGTAAAACACCACCTCTACGCGCGGCGACACTCGCCCAGGATCGCCACGCCGGACGACGGCCGCAGCCTGTTCGTGACCAACGTCCCCGTCGACAGCACGGAGGCGCACTTCCGGGCCCTGTTTTCCTCCCTCGTGGGCGCCGGCAAGTTCGAGGCCGTCTCCTTCCACGCCGAGCAGAAGAGACGGCTGCTGAGGGGATCGGCAGACGCCGCCGAGTGGCCCGCACAAGCGGCTCTCCAGCCGTCGAAGAAACGGAAGAGGGAACAGGCGGAGGCGGGCAGCCGCAGCCGAGCCGAGGACGCGGTGGACGGATCGAACAAGATCCTGGTGACCTGGCCGCGCCTGCTCAAGGCGAGCGGGAGCACCGCCGTCGTCCTGCTCGCGGACGAGAGGAGCGTCGACCTCGTGCTCAAGGCCGCCTACCGCGCGTGCCGGACCGGGAAGCACCCGGTGTGGGGTGAGGGCGTCGGCGGCGTCGGAAACGGCAGCAAAAAGAGCGGCAGCAGCAACAGCGGCGGCAGCAGCAGCAGCAGCGGCAGCGGCGGCGGCGGCGGCGCCGCAGACGTCCCGGCGCTGGGCTCCGCGTGGATCCTCGCGCACAACCGGCTCGCCTACCCGGACCGGCACGAGCTGCAGGCCTCCGTGGACGCCTTCTTCGCGGCCTTCAACGCGCGGGAGCGCGAGGCCGCGGCGCTGGCCAGGCGTCTGCGCAACGAGCCGGACGAGGACGGCTTCGTCACGGTCACGCGGGGCGGTGGCCGCGCGCCGCCGGCCCGCCGCGACGAGGCCGAGGAGGCGCGCCGGCGCATGGCCGAGAAGGAGGAGCGCAAGAAGGCCGGCATGACCGACTTCTACCGCTTCCAGCACCGCGAGCGCCGCAAGGCCGAGCAGGCCGAGCTGCTCCGCCGCTTCGAGGAGGACAAGAAGAAGGTCGAGGCCATGAGGGAGAAGAGGGGCAAGTTCCGACCCGAGACGTGAACGCGAGGGAGGGGGAGGGGGGCGAGGGGGTCGACAGCAATATTCCTGGCCGGGCCGGGCGGTGGTGTGCCAGACGAGGACGCCCCTACGAGTAAGTGTAGCTGTTTCTCTGTTCCCCCCCCACTACGCGTGCTGTCTCTTCCCCCTCCCGTGATGACGCCGCGGGGCCAGCGAACGCCCTCCTCTCGCTTCCGAGAGCGAGCCGGGGGCGGATGCCGACAACCACCGCGCCATACCATCTTCTCAACTATGTCTGAAACCGAGCACAGCACGCCCACGTACTCCCGTACTCCGTCCCGAGCTGCAGGATCGCATGTTTGGGGGGCTCAGTGCTGATTCCCGCATGCAGCTAGCCTTGACTCCGCCGACGTTCCCGCACTGCCGTCCGCCGACGTTCACGCCTGAACCGGCGTCGTGGTGACCCGAAGCACGGCAGCCCGATATGCAGGGACTGCTTCGCGGGGCGAGCATGTGGGGATGTGTGCCGGGGGGGGAGGAAAGGGGCCCGACGGCGTCGTAGTCGGGATGCGCCCAGCTGGGATGTACTATTAGCCGGGTACGGATCCGCTGAGAATTGTGGCCTGAGAACGGGCTGCTAGGCCGTTCTGCGGTCATTTCCGTGGCGCCGGTCTCCTGGACGTTGCTGCGGTGCAATAATAACAAAAACTCTGATCGGGCCAATTGAGGAAAAGCGGCGGCGACGAGTCCACAAGTGATGTGTCCCATCTCCTTCGTGTCGGCGCGTGGATGGATGGACGGGGGGTCGACGACTCCATCCGCGGGCATCATCCAATATAGTGAGCCTTACAGCAGCCTGTAGCAGCCTGTAGCAGCCTGTAGCCGCCTGCAGTGGCTTGCAGTGGCTTGCAGTGGTCGACCGCAGGCCTGCAGCAGGCCTGCAGCAGGCCCGTAGTGGCCCGTAGTGGCCCGTAGTGGTCCGACCGGTTCGTGGGATCGCGGGGTTGCACGTGCACACTCGGCTGCCCCGGCAACCGCGGGGCAACCCGCCCGCAAACAAAAACACGCTGCGCTAAAATGAGAAGCTACGACCCCCCCGACACTATTATATGTATCCTGCCGTTACGAGCGGCTCCAGACCCGAAGACGACAGGGCAATTTTATTTTTTTTTCGGCCTCCCCGTCCCCGTCCCCTCCGTCTCTCTCTCTCCCTCCCTCTCTCTCTCTCTCTCTCTCCTGTGCCTCCCCGTCGGAGCCCATCTCATTTTGTACCGAAGCAATTTTTGCATGCATACATTTCATATCCAACAGAATCCGCCCCTTCTCTCTCTGCCGCTTTCTTCTCTCCCGCGTTCCTCACCCGCGTTCCTCACCCGCGTTTCTCATCCGGACGGCGCGTGCGATGGTCTGAGTGCCGCCTCGTCCCGTCCCTCTTTTTCATCCTCGCCATGGCGGACCTTGCGAACCTGCGCACGGCGTCGGCCTATATCAACAACCAGCTGCTGTCGCGGGGGCTCCTGCGCGATGGCCACAGCATCGACTTTGCCGACCCCAGCGGCGGCGGGCGGGAGGGCGGTGACGACAAGACGGCCGACAACATGGCCCGCATCATCAGCGTGGTGAACGACCTGATCCTGCGCCGCGACGTACGTTTGCTTCCTCTCCCCGAGGGATCCCCCCGTCCATATCTCCCCTGGCCCCGGACGAGCACACGCTGACCGAAAGACCGTTCTCCGCACAGCGCGACGCCGAGCACCGCGAGTCGCTCTCGACGACGCTCCGCTCCGTGCGGGCGGAGTCGCTACGGCAGACCAACAACCTGCAGCGGCTGCAGGAGCGGCACGCCGAGGCCCAGCGGCGGGTACACCTGGGCGAGGCGGCGGAGGCGTCGCTGCGGGCGCGGCTGCAGGCCGCCGAGGCGCAGGTCGCGCGGCTCCGGGACGAGGCGGCGCGCACGCGGGTGCTGGTGGCCCAGACGCGTGCCGCCTGCGCCACCGAGGTGCGCAAGCGCGACCGCCACATCGACGGGCTCAAGAAGGCCGTCGTCGATGCCGGCCGCGCCCGCGGCGAGCGCCGCAGCCCCGGCATCACCTCCATCACCGTCTCCGAGAGGGGGGAGGTCGAGGCCGGGGCCGACGACGAGGCGCCCCGGCGCGGCGCCACGGCCGACGATGGCTACGACCTGCGCATGGAGACCAACGCCTTCCTGGCCGAGCTCGCACGCTCGCTCAGCGACGAGAACGAGACGTTGCTGGACCTGCTGCGCCGCACCGCCCGGCGGCTGCGCGACATGAGCGGCTTCGCGCCCGCCGCGGGAGACGAGGGCGCGAGCCGGGGCCGGGCCGCCGACCGGGAGGGC
>JAKLNC010000366.1:0-27856 GCA_022813145.1 Barbatosphaeria neglecta | reverse complement strand
GCTGCTGCTTCCGCCGCGGCGGCCGCGGCGGCAGCGGCTGCGGCTGCGGCCCGCGGGGTCGGGGTCGGGGCCGGGGTCGGGGACGACGGGGAGGCGGGCAAGAAGGGCAGCCGGCGGCACAACCCGGAGAAGTGGCGGCGGCTGGGCTTCGAGACGGAGAGCCCGGCGTTCGAATTCGAGACGGCGGGCTTCCTGGGCATGATGGACCTGACGGACTACGTGCGCAAGAACGAGGACGGGTTCCAGAAGCTGCTGCTGGAGCAGTCGACGCGGCCGCTGAGCGAGCGGTGCCCGATCGCGCGGGCCAGCCTGGCCGTGACCATGACGCTGTACGAGCACTTCGAGGTGGACCGCACCGAGCTCCAGGAGGATCTCAAGGGCTACCAGGGCTACCAGGGGCTGGACGGCACCAAGCACTACGAGAAGCTGTTCCGGCCGCTGCTGCTGCAGTGGTCGCGGCTGCACACGGCGGGCCTGCACGCCTTCTTCCGCATGTGGAAGGCCACGGGCGCCGAGCGCGACGACTTCGAGAAGGTGGCCGAGCTGGTGCGCATCCTGGTCGAGCAGGTGGTGGGCCAGGCCGGCCGCACCAAGGACGTGCTGGAGGTCGAGGACGAGCTGCAGGAGTACGACTGCGGCCGCCTGCGCGAGCTGCAGATGGAGCTGCTCGAGCTCTCCTTCGAGGACCAGTGGGGCCAGCACCTGTACCAGGTGCGCGAGGAGCTCAAGCACGAGGCGCTGCAGTTTATGAAAGAGCAGCGCATCCGCTGCCTGCTCCAGGGCTCCTGGTTTCTCAAGCCCGGGGCCCGGAAGAGCGACCAGCCGGCGAGCCACCCGTCACAAGGCCAGTTATTACCCAGCCAGCCGCAGACCCAGAACAGCCAGCAACAGCACGAGCGCCACGAGCGCCACGAGCGCCAGGACAGCCACCAGCGCCGGCGGGGGCCCTACGAGGCCAAGGCGTGGCGGTTCGCCAGGCTGTCGCACAACCGGCGGTATCTGCACTACGCCGACTTCGCCGAGCAGATGCGGCCGGACCCGGGGCTGGACGTGCTGACGGAGAAGGTGGACCTCGCGACCATCAGCTCGGTGGTGTCCAACGTGTCGGCGCCCAACGAGGAGGACGGCCAGAGCCTGGCCAGCGGCTCGACCCTGCGCGGCCAGGGCTCCGCGGCGGCCACGGCGGCTTCGTCGGCGCCCAAGTCGACCACCAAGATCACCATATTCACCTACCAGGCCCCCGAGGAGGCGGCGCGGGCCGCCGGCGCGGTTAACGGCGGCGCTGCTAGCGGCGGCAGCGGCGGCGCGGAGGCCCGGGAGCAGGCCATCCTGACGCTGCACCCGCTCAACCACTCGCTGGCGTCGGAGTGGCTGGACGGGCTGCTGATGCTGCTGAACCAGGCGCCCATCACGGCCGAGACCAACAAGCTGGTGACGCTGGTGAGCGACTACGGGCTCAAGATCCGCCTGCTCAACGTGCGCCTCGAGGCCGTCTACTCGGGCCCCCTGCCCGGCGCCGGCGTGGTGCCCAGCCGCGACGACCTGGACGACGTGTACTTCTACGAGGTCTGACGGTCGTCACGCGTGTCTGTGGACGCCGTCGTGATGTGTCCTCTTTCTCCCCCTCCTGTTGCTCTATATCGCGCGCGTGTATGTATCCACCTCATCTCCACAAGATGTATACCCCGTAAGGAGGAAGAAAAGAGGGAAAACCGGATCTTGATGGGACTTCGACTGGCTTCGGGGAGAAGAGGAAAGAGAAGGGAAAGGAGAAGGGACAAGACGGGGAGTTTTCCAGTTCTTCATGTTTGCGCAGGTGTGTGTGTACGTATGGTCGCCGGGCCCGTCCCTTACCCTCGGGCTCGAACTGTTTGTATAGAATCTGTGTAATGATTGTATGCTGGATGTATATCGATGGACTACCCATCCAGCTTCCCCTTACCCCAGCCTTGCGGGGCTCTTAAGGGAGTGGAGAGCAGTGCGGCCGCTAAACATTAGTGGCTCGATCCCGCTGGCGGGGACGCTACAGGCTCCCCGCATGAGCGCTGTTGCCGGGTCAGCCTTCTATATTTCATTCAGCCTTCATCCTTCATCCTTCATCCTTCACTGCGCTTCGTCGACCACCACCGCTTTGCCACTTCGCTTCACACTTCTCTTCCCACTTCTCTTCCCACTTCGCTTCCCACTTCTATCCTATCACTTCTCCTACTTCTTACCATTTCTCTTCCTACTTCTTCCCACTTCTCTTCCTACTTCTTCCCACTTCTCTTCGTACTTCCCCCCACTTCTCTTCCCACTTCTCTTCCTACTTCTTCTTACCACTTCTCTTCCTACTCCTTCCCACTTCTCTTCCTACTTCGTCTCCCGCTTCGTCTCCCACTTCGTCTTCCCACCTCCGCTGTACTGTCTTCGTCGCGACTTAGCCAAGGGCAAAGGAGCACACCCAGGAAACGAAATGACAGCGCAACCCCTCCGAACCACCCCGTAAGAGCCACTGGACAATGCCGGGCTTTACCACCCCGCGCCGACCGGCCCGTCGCGGCGCCCGAGGAAGCGGCGCCTTCACGCCGTCGACGCCGTCGGGATCCGCCCGGGCCGCCGCGCCCCAGAAGGGCCTCTTCGAAAACGGCCAGTGGTACTGTACGTGTCTCTACACGGCTCCGTCGTTCCTATCTCGCCGGCCGGCTAACATGCCCTGTGACTGACACGCAGGCGACTGCTCGCCGCGCCTCCCCGCCGTGTCGTTCGAGACGAAGAAGGCCGGCCCCAACAAGGGCCGCTTCTTCTACACGTGCCAGCAGGACCGCCGCCGCCAGTGCGGCTTCTTCCTCTGGGACGAGCACGCCCACGCCCGCGCCGAGGCTGCCCGCCTCCTGCACCCCGAAGACCCCGCCGCCTTCAGCGAGCACATCGGCCCCTCGACGCCCTCGCCGCCGCCGAGGCCGCCGCCGCCGCCGTACAGCGCGACGCCGGCCGCGACTACGACTACCACCGCGCCTAGACGGGCTAGCAGCGCGCGCACCATCTCGAGCTTCTTCGCGCCTGCGCCCCCTCCCACGCACGGCGAGGAGGCGGAGGGGGCGTCCCGGACCGGCGGAGGCGGGGTCATCCACAGCCAATCCAGCCGGATGTCCACCGACGCCGAGATGGAGCGGGACATCCGAGCACGATCGAGCGCCGTGGTGGCCACGGCGCCTTTCTCGACGCCGCCGCCGGCGGCGGCGACGACGGCGACGACGGCAGCAGCGGCCGGGACGAAGCGCAAGCGCCCCCCCTCGGCCGCAGACGACGACGACGACGAGGAGTACGGCGACAGCGACTTCTTCGACGACAGCGACGTCGAGCGCGCCATAGTCGCCATGACCGACCACGCCCAGCGCCAGCGCGCCCGCGCCGAGCCCAAGTCGCTCAGCCCGGTGAAGACTTCCTTCTCGGCCTCGCCGCCGCCTACTCCTGCCGTTGCCGAGACGAAGCCCGCTCCGGCGACGACGCCGACGACGCAGCGCACGCAACAACTCCCCACGCCGGCGACGTCGCGGGCGCGGGACCGGCTGCTCATCGCGGCGGAGGAGCGGGAGAGACAGAAGGAGGAGAAGGAGAAGGAGAAGGAGAAGGAGGAGGAGGAGGAGGAGAGACGGAGTCTATTCGGAAGCAGGGATCGAGCGAGCAAGCGCGTGCGGTTCAGCCCCGACCACGCTGGCGAAAGCGGGAACGAAATCACCCCGCCCACCAGCCAGTCCACGGCGTCCACTGTGTCCACGTCCGCGTCGACGTCGGCGTCGGCGTCGGCAGCAGTATTCACGCCCACGCCGACGACGCGCACCACCGACCCGTTTGCGTTTGCGTCCGCGTCCCACTCGTCGCCGGCGCGGACAGTCCCAGGAAGCCCACCGGACGAGGAGACCGACGACTACGACATCACGACGACCGTGCTGGACCTGCTGGCCGCCCAGCCCGTCGCCGCCGCCGTGCGCCAGCGCGTGCGCGACGCCCTGAACGGCTTCGCCCTGCGCGCGCGTGGCGTGGCCCGCAGCCGCGACATGGTGCGCACCGCGCTGGCGGCGAGAGATGCGCGCGTCGCGGAGCTGCAGGCTCGCGTGGCCGCTTTGGAGGCGGACAGAAGAACGGGGGAGGACGGGGAGGAGGTTGAGCTGAGGTAGACAAGGTGATGCTATACCTACTCACGCCTAAGGAGGAGGTAAAGAAGGGGGGGGAAGATAGGGAACGGATAGGGTTTGCTAAGTTGGGAAAGGACTCGGCCTAGGATAGGACAGGACAGGATAGGATAGGACAGGATAGGATAGGATAGGATACCCCGGAGCTAGAAGATGGCAGACTGCTTTCCATTTACACCCCTTCACCCTTGCGTCTCCATGGGCTGCCCGTGTAGGACCTAGTCAATTTGACTACCCTTTTTGTTATTTTGGGACTGCCCCCTACGTGAAATACCGTAGGTGCTATAATATACCCACGCGTCCAGAGAGGTAGGCGGGTGTGAGATTGCCACCATCCAGTCAACTTAACAAGTCCGCCTCCGAGTTTTCAGACAAGTACCTACTCATCCATTCGTCCGTCCGTCCATCCATCCATCCCATCCATCCCATTCATCCATCCATAGGTAGGTACAGGTGCCCACATCCATTCATAAACAGGTACATGCACCTTACATGCCCAGCCACCCATCTCTCGTTTTCATCCAAGTCCGTTGTCTCGATCCAAGCCCCGTCTCCCCGTTCCGTCCGTCCACATCCACATCCACGTCCGATCCTTGTTCCAGGATCAACGCACTCGCCTACCTACTCTACCAGAGGTATACAAAGTAGGTAGATACCCATGTATAAATACTAGTGAGCTTACCTCCTACCAACCCAGATAGGGAAGTAGCAGGTATAAGGTGATAGGGGAGGAAGGGAGGTCGGTAGGTCTTTTAAGGGGGGGGGTGGATGAGAGGCGTGTGGAGGGAGATAGGACAGCCAGGATATCATCTCCTCTCTTTCCTCCTCTTTCCTCCTCTCGTACGCTTCATCTTCTCGGACGAGTCGCGCGAAACAAAACCGCAATGGGTATCTATGCCGCCAAAGCAAAGAAAAAAATGCAATGCGAGTCGCTGAACCCCTCAGCTGCGCCCGGTCGTCCTCACAGGCTCTTCATGATTCGCTCCGTTCTTGGCGTCCTCTTTTTTTTTTTCTCCCGATATGCTCTTCGTATCCCTCGTCCTTCTCGCCGAACGGGGAGGGTTGCTCGTCTACTGTGTCTCCAGACGGGTACGAAACGTCTCGGGTCCGCATCTAGAACTTCCTCGAGGAAAGCCGAGAATTCCTCACGGGCGCGGGCAGGCATGAAACGAGCCGGTCGCGGTCTGTAGACGAGAATTTACTTGTCAGTTGAGCCGTTCTCAGCGATACAACAGGAGGGAAGAAAAAAAAAGGAATACGCACCGGCCTCGTTGTCAAACAGGATCGAGATGTCGTCGTGCTCGCCGGGCAGGTCCGGCAGGTCGAGGCAGACGAAGGCAACCTCGTCCCGGAAGCCGCCGCGCCCGCCGGCCCCGCCGGCACCGGTATTCCCGTCGCCGTCCTCCACCGGCTTCCTAGGCAGGGGGAACTTGGCGTCGTCGATCTTCAGGCCGTACTTGCTGCCGCGGCTGACGGCCTCGAATACGTCCGTGCCCTTGAGCACGAAACCCATGCAGTGGCCGTGGTGGAAGTCGTGGAAGAAGGCCAGCAGCTGCGTGATCTTGTCTTGCTGGACCACCTGGATGCGCGTGGCGCCGGCCTCCCACTTCTTGTGGATGGGCACCACCATGCGCCGCCGCGAGATGGCAAACGTGGCCGCCATGCCGTCGAACACGACCCGGAAGCCCGTCAGCGCCGCCTGGAACGCGTGTAGGTCCGGTAGGCTGGTGAAGTTGTAGCGTCGGCACGTCGGCGCCCCGCGGAGCACCTGCAGCCCCTCGATCAGCTCGCGGTTCAGCTCCCGCGGCGTTTGCGCCTCGGACAGCGCCACCGTCATGTCCTGCTGCGGCTGCCGCAACACCGTCAGCGAGTAGGCGTCCCGCACGTCCAGCCGGATCTTGAGCTCGCCGGGCGCGACGTTGACCCTGTCCGTGATGGTGCCGTTCCGGAACTCGACCACCATCCTCAGCTTGTCCGCCAGCACCGTCGCCGGACTGTCCGACCCGTCCTCGTAGTTGATGATGCGCACCCGCTGGTACGGCAGTTTCTGGAAGGCCCGCATCCCACTCAGATCCCTGATGCTCTCCGAGACGCTCAGAGACGCCAGCGGCACCTCCGCGAACACGTGCTCGTCGTTCTGCACGGCCGTGCCCACCAGCAGGCTGTGCAGCCGCACGCGGTCCTGCTCGTCGTGGAACGAGAGCACCATGCTGCCGCTGCCCCTCGAGCGCCCCGTCTCGAACTTCAGGATCAGCGCGGGATCGCCGCTGTCGCCGCGCAGGAAGCCGAACTGGACAGGGACGTCGGGCGCGTACGGCTGGGTGATGCCGGATAGCGTGCGCGTCCGGGTGCCCGTGACGATGCCGACGCGGAATCCGCGGTGGAAGCTCCTCGGCCCGGTCGCGTGGCCTTCCTTGAGGACCCGCTCGAACAGGCCGACCTCGCAGTTGAACACGGGCTCCCGGGGGAACTCCCGCGCCTCCGGATCCGGGTCGAAGTACTGGAACGACTTCAGGGTGGAGCGGAAGACGACCTGCTCGTCCTTGCGCGGATACAGCATCGCCAGCGTCTTCGAGCCGAAGTCGTACATGCCCGAGAGCAGCCGGAAGTCGTGCTGCGACAGCTGGATGGCGAGCAGGAAGCCCCGGGGCAGCCTCATCTCCATCGCGCACGCCTCCGGGCGCCACCGGATGTCCTCCCAGGTCGGACCCGCGCTCTTCCGGCCCGCCCCCTGCACACGCAGCTGCACCGCCCCGTTGAGGCTGGCGATGACGAACTCCACCTGCGGCTCGTCCACGGGCCGCACCATGGTCAAGAAGCAGGGGAAATAGAGGCGCTGCGATTCCCTTCCCCGCTCCATCAGGTACGCGTCGGCCCACACGCGGTTGAACGCGAAGTCCTGCGGCGTGTCTCCGAGGGGCAGGGACTCGGCCAGCGTCATCGACGGCGTCGGCTGCTGCGCGGCGCCGAGGGCAGAGCCCCAGGAGCCCTGCAGGAGGGCCACGATGTCCTGGCTCAGGGGCGGATACTCGATCCAGATCGACTTGTCGATCGTCTGGGGGAGGAAGGCCTCTTCGGGGGGCAACAAGCCGTTCCGCCGCATAGAGACCACCAGTTTTCTCAGGCTCGCCACCACCGCTGTGCGCACCTCGTTGACCTGGCCGTCCACGGGGCTCCGTCTGCGGTCTAATATCTCGGGGAGGATCTCCGACGAAAGCCAGTAGCCCTTCGCCAGGTCCGCGTACGCCTGCTGCCGCGCGAACTCGTTTTCCCGCTGCGCCTGCGGGCTGGTCGGGCGCTCCCGCATCGTATTCTCGAGGGTCAGCCGGCCCTTGATGAACCACCAGAGCGACGCCCGCGCGAGCTCATCAGCGGTACAGGACAAGAGGGGCTTCAGCGTTTCCGACTGCAGACGGAAAAGCTCGAAGAGGTGCCGAGTGCGCGCCACGAATATGTTCAGCGCGTCCTCGCCCACGGCGGTCACGACTTCGTGCAGGCTCGCCATGGGGCTCGCCGCGGGAACCTTTTGGGGCGAGGGCGGCATCGAAGTATTACTCTTCTCGGAGAGCCTGCTGCTGTTCTGTCGAAAGGCCGAGAACGCGCGCTGCAGCGTAGAGTTGTTGGAGTAGGTAGAACTGGTCGAGTAGACCGAGGACGGACTCTGCTCCTCGATCGCGGCCTTCTTCATCCGCACCTCGGGGGATGCCGGTTCGGATGGGGGCAGTGACGATACGAGGGCCAGGGGGTCGCGTGGTGTCGCCGCTGCCGTCGTCGGTGTTGCCGTGCGGGGAGACTGTCTCGCAGCCGCCTTCTCGGCTTCTTGCTTCCACTCGCCATCGAGCCCGTGATTGAGGTCTCGGTCTGACGTTGCACTGCCCGAACGGACAGCATTGGCCAGCGCCAGGCCCTCGGCCTCTCGCATCTGCGCTTGGTGGATCTCGATGAAAGACCTCCGCTTCTCGTCGGGAGCCATGACCGGAGATTCCAGGAAGGCCGCCGGGCCATACTGGCCCGCGGGGATCTTGCGCTCTGATATGGCGGGAGAGGGTACGCGGCCCGTCTGGGTCCGCCTGAGCGGGCTGGGCATGAAGGGGTTGTCGGGCTGTCTCACGCCTAAGGACTGGGCCGGCGACGGTGCCGGTTGCTGGTCCGTCATCCGGGCCTCGAGCGGCGGCCGAGGGGCCGGCTCCGGCGCCGACCTCGTTCTCCTCCGGAGCCCGATCTCCGCGGGCGGGATTTCCGACTCGTCGCCGCCCTCGCCAATGATCTCCGGGAAGGTGTCCACGAAGCGGACGACCAGCCCCTTCTTCTTCCTCACGTTGGGGCTGTGTGACCGGGGGCGCATGGGCAGGCTCTGTTGGGAGGCGTTCTTGACATTGAGCGCGTTCGGATACCGCGTGGCGCTGAGGGTGTCGAGCTTGGCCAGCGTGGGCGGGCCGGCCTGCGTAGGTCGGGCATTGTTGGCCGCATCGGGCGTGCCGCGTAGAAAGGCATCCAGGCCGCCGTCGGTCTGTTCGATGGTGGGCTTTCGGTCCCGGCCGAACAGCTTGCCCATTATGCGGCCCTTCTTCTCGCTCTCCATTGTGGACGATCGACTGCCTCCCTCCAGGGGGGGAGGCGTGCCGCGGTGCCGCTGCAGGTGCTTCTTCATTAGCAATGCTGGCGTTTGCCTGGGTAACGGAGGAGGGCGGAGCGAGAGTGAGACGCAAGACAGGAGGAGGTGAGACGAGACGACTGCTCTGGAGACAGCCGCTGCCCAGCGCTGGAAACGGAAAGAAGGAAAGAAAAAAACCAGGTACTCGGATTATATGCCCACGAACCGGAAAAAGAGATATGGCCCGTCGGCACGGCCGAGGCTGAACGATGCCGGTCCCTCTTGGCTAAGGCCAGACCATGTATCCGGAGTTCGTATTGTGCTCGATGCGAGGTGCTAGCCAGCACCTGCAGGTGGAGGGAGGGCGGCCGGAGACAGTCGAAAAAGGGCCCGCCGGCGCGTGGGACGTTGCAGTCAGATAAGATTGGGGGTAGGTACCTGTCCAGGTAGTGGTCGAGAATTGGTGACAAAAAAGGAAAGAGATAAAGAGAGTGCTTCGAAGCTCCGCCCAAAACGGGAACTCCCTGCTGGCCTGCGCTTCTCTTTGACAATGCAGCTTGTTGTCAATGCCAGGTCTCTCTCTCTCTCCTCTCTCTCTCTCTCTCTCTCTTGCTGATAGGCGGTAGTTGGGGTGGTAGGGCGGTGGTGGTTCACAGTTTCAGAACGGGACAACCCTGTCTGCCCCTCCCAGGTACGGAGTAGCTCGTGTCTCTGGTCGACCCCCCGCCGCCAGTAGCCGCTTGGCGTTGCGGAGGTCCCCTGTAGCATGGGAGAACGAGCCAAGTAGCCAGGCCCAACCGAGAGCCGCACCGACAGGCGAGGTGACGGAGCCAGGTACCTAGGTAGCCTATTCAACGCTCTTCAGCAGGCTTTTAGGTGGACACGACGGAGCTCGACGGACCTACGGAGGAGGATTGCGGCAGGTGCTGAGATGGACGCGTGAGAAAGTTTCCAATTTGGGCGATTGGTTGTGTCCCAAACTAGCACTTTGTTGGGGGCTGGGATTCGCCGTCGAGTTGGTCGGCTGCGAACCGGCTCCGTTACGGCTGCTGCCGTTTCGAACGCCGTCCCGTTTCAACGACAACCGACAGCGCCAACCCCTGGGAGGCACTAATCCTGCTGAGTACCTGTATGTTCACCCGCGCTGCCCAGCGCCGTTTTCCTAGACCCCACCTTCCTTTTTGTGCGATTGCTTCCAAGGAAACGTCGGACTACCATATTGCAGCTCTCCATGTTGCAGCTTTCCAGTGCGGATCTCCACGACGAAGATTTCATAGCGGCCTCTCCTCAAGCAAGGCCTCTAGACCACCAGTACCAACCCACCCCACACACTTCTGCTTCTGCTCTCGGAACCAGTCATCGTCTTCGGCGCTGAACGAGTACCACTCCGGCCCGTCTTGAACGTCCCGGAAGACCTGCTCTAGCTCCGCGACGGACTCGTACCGCGCGTTCCAGCAGCCGACCGAAAGGCTCCGTGGCTACTCGGAGCCGGTCCCCGACCGGGGTAGCCTGGCCGAGGTCGTGGATCCTCAGGTTGCCGCTGTAGTCGATGAGGAGGTTGTCGGGCCGCAGGTCGCAGTGCGCAAGGCCCTTCCGTTCTAAGAAGGCAGCGTCCCCGCACAGCTGGCCCATCCAGCGGGCGGCGCGAGTCCGCTCGTACTTGTATGTGCTCGAGTGGATCACCGCGCTGAGGTCGTGCTTAGCACGCAGCACGAAGATGGCCGAGCTGGTCTGGTGGAAGACGGGGATCAAGTAAAGGCACCCCCTGCCGAGAAGGTCAAAGCTTCTCTTCTCGTTCAGGAGGTCCTCGTCTGAGTATAAGCCCTTGCGTGGGACTTTCACCGCAACGTGGTCTCTTAGTACGTAGATGAGGCCGTAGGCGCCTAGCCCTATCAATCTAGGGGTGGGGGATAGCTGCCTCCATTCTTTAAGAGATCTCTTTCTAAAAATTTTTGCTGATAATATCGAAGCGGTTTGCGCCTGTCGCGTGCTCCCTACGAAGTACCTGAAGCACCTGGACCGTGCGGACTGAAGGGCGTTTCAATCGTGCCTGGAATTCGCTTCCGGGCCTGAACTGGCCGTCGCACAGATCGTGAGAGATGGGACGATCTTCGGCCGAGCCTACTAGGGGCCTATAAATAGGAAGTACCTAGGCCGGCATGTCTAAGCCGGTAGCGACCGGCCAGCCAGGCGCCGGGCACGCCAGCCACCCAGGCAGCCAGCCATGGGTACCCTTACAAGGCATGTGATTTTGTTTTTCGTACTCCTCGAGCCCGAAAGGACTCGCCCGTCCGCTACCCTACAAAACGGTGCCTTCGCTTTCCGTGTTTGCTACGGCCGCGCTGACGATCCTATCGCTAGACGTGGGCCAATAGCCCCCTTCCACCCTTCCGTACCTACCTAGGTACTAGCAGATTTGCCGATCTGTACGTAGTACGACCACAGCCCCGGCCACATCAGCTTTCATCCCATCTACAGATGCTCTAGCGATGCGCGTGAGCAGGATCTTGCGCTAGAAGTTTGCAGGAATCACGTCAGCAGCCTCGGCGCGCCGTGAGAACTGCATCCTGCACAGTATATAGGTACGAGGTGGGTAGGCACTCACCGTGGCGCTGAATGAAAATTTTCGCCGCCAACGGCCTTTACCCCCTTTTTGTGAGTTGCCCGGTCAGCAATAGGTTGGGGCTTAAGTAAGAATAATCTCGCCTCCGTCGTTGTTTAGACGTAGGGTGCTCTCGGGGAGGAAAGACGCGGAGCAGATCACCCACGCGGTGTCGGGCTAGCTGGGACTTTACCGTCCATGAAATCCGCCCGGCTATCACCTACTTTCTCCTCTGCTTCTCGAGGTCTCGTAAGTTTTTATATAACACACCCATGAGCTTCTCGAACGCCGGAGACCCACGTCGATGCCAGTCCGGACATGGCGGACGGTCTTCTGTTGGCCGCATCAACACTACCATCACGGGCCGGAGCATGGCCCCCCCAAAACTGTGGCGTCTCTGCTTTCCGGGTCTCTTTCTCGAGAGATGAGATTGCTTGCGGCCCTTCTTCTTATGCGTCTGGCCACCTTGGGCAAGAAGACTCCACGCGGGAGAGACCATGCGTGAGCTGGCAAAAGCGTGGCTGCCCTGCCTATCCCGTCAACGCCGATCCACCGAGCTCCAAGTTCCCCAATTTAGCGGTGATACGACCGGTCTCGAAGTCGGAATGCAGGATATTGGCGACGCCGATTCCCCAAGGACAGGTATATAGATGCCGTACCGGTATCCACATATCCCCGACGCAGCCGAGGCGATTCCAGAAGAAAGGAGATTGCTCCGCCTTCCGCGGTCCCGGTTCTCTAAAGCAGCTCCAATAGTAGCTGGTAGAATTAACTTCGGGGGCGAGAAACAGTTGATGCAACGGAACGGACCATAGGGCGGCGTTAACATTCTAGTGCAGATAGACTTCAGATTGGAGAACGGCGGATGCATTAGTGCTGTCCCTATTTAACCTCAAGACTGGTAGTCTCGACAGGCAACTGGAAAATTTGCTTGGGAGCCAGAGACAGAATGGTTCTTGACACAAAGCCCCTCTAAGGATATAAACACAGACGGGTAAGTAAGAACATTAAGGAGATAAAGGTAGATGGGTAAGTATGAACACTGAGAAGAGGTATGAATGCCCATTTCTGATCGGAAATTACTGGCCAGCCTTCTGTCGAAGTACATCGATAGCTGAAAATTCATAACCCTAGTGAACCCAGGTCTGATTCTACGATAAGAGCAACCCTGGCAGACCGCCTCGATAGTCAGACACCTCCAACAGCATAGAGATGTTGAAGAGAAAAGTGACAGCATCATCCAGGATACCAGTTCGTGGCATGTCTCTTTCCCGTCATCTTTGAACCACTGTATGAACAGTTCCTTGGATTCAAGGATGTCAACCAATCGAAGCTTCGAAGCGCAGCCCGTATCAGGCATTCATGGGTTGCCTGGAAAGGCGGTGTCCCATTACTTAAGGCAAAGCCTTTTGGCAGGGTTTCTTCGGGGCATGCCGGCTGTGACAGTGGTGATTGGCGGCCCAGCACAAGTCTTGGCGCTAAATTGCAGCTGCATTCCCGCTGTCCTCGTGCCAGGGCGTGGGCGGCGCCGCTTCGCCGGGGCTGAGAGGGGCGCTAGGCCCCAACGTCATCCATAGCTGCCCCGCAGTGACCGGATGCCCTGGCAGTTGGTCCCTGAGTCCTCTGCCCTCAATCGGTGTCTCGCTTTCTCCCAACAACCCGATCGTCAACTGCCTACTTGACGTAGGTGGTTACCTGAGCAGACTACGTGACCCCTGGGCTACCTCCCTGCCGGGCTTCCAGGCTACCAAGGGAAATCCGCCTCCCAAGCAAGACAAAACGACATCATTGTTTTCTCGTCAATGCTCACATATCCCGCATATTGTCTCCTTCTGATTCTCGGGACCTTGGCCTCTCTGCCTCGCCTTTTTCCACTTTCCCCAACAGCTTGACCCTCTAACTTTTCTCCCCCGCAGTCTCTGAAGCCCTCTGCCTCTGCCTAGGTAGCAGGTAGAGAAGAAAAACCAAAAATGATGAATCTAGTCTCGAGCCGTCACAGGACAGCCTCCACTGCCAGTATGCCCAGCTCTAGAATTCCAGGTAGCTCCTTTCCCTAATGATGCTGCCAGAAATGATGCCGGCACGCTATCGTAGCTCCGTTTATATCACCCAGTTGCTGATCCATACAATCCGTTTCTCTCCCTACTAGGCAACCGTTCGAATCGGTCTTCAGCGGACGACGGCAAGGGCGACAAGGACGATGCTCTCGAGGACGACACCCTCGTCGTCGAGCCGGAGCAGGGAAATGGTGCGTGCCCCAGGGGCGGTTTTACCGCAGCTCCTATGAAGCAGACAACCTAGCTTCCCGCTGCCCGCTCCTATACTAAAGGGCTCTCTTACAGTTCTTACGCACATCATCTCCCAGCTGCGGCCGGGTGCCGACCTCAGCAGGGTCACTCTTCCGACCTTCATCCTCGAACCGCGGAGCATGCTGGAGCGGATAACCAAGTACGTCGTCGCCTCGAAAGTGTAGAATTGACAACCCATGAGCAGCGCTGACCGGGGCTCCTCTTCTGTGCCTTACCTTCAGCTTCATGTGCCACCCCGAGATGCTCTTACCGATACCCAAGATCGATGACCCGGTTGCGCGATTCGTCTCTGTCGTCAAGTTCTACCTGAGTGGCTGGCACATCCGTCCACCGTACGTGACATTCTCCATCCTCGCCGCCTGCTGGGGGTACCGAGGGTACCGAGGGCGCTAACGATGCCTACAGAGGGGTCAAGAAGCCCCTGAACCCTATCCTCGGCGAGATCTTCACCTGCTACTGGGAGTTCCCCGACAACACGAAGGCCTACTACATTTCCGAACAGACGTCCCATCACCCGCCGAAGTCGAGCTATTTCTACATGGTTCCCGCGCACCACATCCGGGTCGACGGAACCTTGAAGCCGAGGAGTAAATTCTTGGGCAACTCCGCCGCAAGCCTCATGGAGGGAACGGCCGTATTGAGCCTGCTGAACAGGCGAACGAAGGCGGGTAGGCCAGAAAGATAGTAAGTTTAGTGCTGCCGCACGGGTCTTAGGTGGCCCCGAAGCCTTACTGACGTTTGCTCGGCAGCATCCTCACGCAACCGAACATGTATGCGAGGGGCATATTGTTTGGAAAGATGAAGTACGAGCTCGGCGACCATAGCTTCGTGAGATGCCCCGACCTCGGGCTCGTGGCGGATATCGAGTTTAAGACGAAAGGCTGGGTTAGCGGGACCTACAATGCTATCGGTGGCATAATCAAGAACGAGCACACCGGCGAGGCTCTGTTCGAAATCTCCGGGCTGTGGAGCGAGGAGATGTTCATCAAGGACCTGAAGGTGAGTAGTTGTACGAGGCTGGAAGTCGGAGATACCCTGCGCTGACAGCCCGCGAAGACTGGTCATAAAGACATGTTCTTCAACGCCATGCACTCGAAGCCTACTGCACCATCGGTGCGGCCAATCCGGGAGCAGGAGGAGCGCGAGTCGCAGCGGCTTTGGCAGAAGACGGCCCAGGCCGTCCGGGACCGGAACCACGAACTCGCTACCGACGAGAAGACCAAGGTCGAGGACATGCAACGCGATGAGGCCAAGAAGAGAACGGAGGAAGGAGTCGAGTGGCGGCCGCGGCTGTTCAGACCAGTTCGCGGCGGCCCCGGCGGTGAAGAGGAAGGAGAGGAAGAGCTGGAGTGGATCATCAATGCTCACGTGTGAGTTCTTCCGGAATGCTCGTGACGATAGCCGTTTGGATGCATGTTAACTAACCCTACTCCTAGCGATGACCGCGCAACTCCCGAGGAGCAGACCAGGCAGGTCCTCGCGATACATCCTATCCTCACGGGCCAAAAGGCCAGCCAGAAGAACCAGATCCCCCCGCATCCCCGTAAGCCATCCAAGTCGGGCGCCGCTGTAAATCGTAGCAATGCCACACCCGCCGCTCCCACCACTGCCGCTGCGAACTCGCATTCCGGGGACCTGATCGATTTCGGGCAAAACGATGCCGAGCCCGCCCCGCCCCCGCGCGAGAAAGGCCCTGGAGAGATAGAGCAGCTCCTCACCTCCACGGGTACTGCAGGCCCGTCCGGTCCCCTCATCGACTTCCATGAGGATCTCCAGAAGAATATGCCGGGCATCAAGCGGACGAGCACAGAGGAGTCGAATGACGAATTTCACGATGCACAGGGATAGATACACATAGACGAGCGGCTCAATTTTAGCACTTGGCATTCAGAGGTGTTGATGGAAAGGGAATGGGACAGAATGGGCATTAGCAATTACCTGCCTACATACTTACGTACAGGGTGCTTACCAGAGAGAAAGATACCTTAGCATACTAGATACTGGTGCCTGGTTAGTATGCTAGGCGAGCCCTCAGTCCCTTGTCGATGTGGACTGGACTCGTCGGCGTAACCTAGCAGGCGTATTTGCGTATTGAGAAGGTTTGGGTATCTATTGCCTATCTGCTATACAGGTAGCATGGTATGAAGGCGAACACAGTTTCTCTAGGACAAATTGCAACCGATCGGGGCTCCCGTGGGCTGCAGTCCATTATCAACAGACAGACATCAGAAGCAGTTCGGTCATGAGAAGAACGACCAACTTTTCGCTTGTCGCATCACGGAGCGGACATGTCGATGACTTCATTAGTGGAAGGTACTGATGCCTAATTAAGCAAGTACATACGTATCTAAACACGAAGGAAAAGGCCTACTGCTCGAAGATACGGTGCACGTAGACTTCCCCTACCGGAAACGCCCCCAAGCGGGTGCACCGCCCTATAGCCTGAGCCCTCATACTTGAATCAATGACCACCACAGGCTACTAAGCCTTGCCCTCCATAAACACACTAAATAACACTTAACGAATGCCTTCTCCGCTTGCTGAGGGTTGGGGTGTCATTTGATCCCCCCTGCATAACAAGCCGGAGCCGTCTCAGGGGTATGTTGCAGCGAGGCCCCTTCCGACCCGCTGTTTATATCGCCGCCTGTTTGGCCTTCCTCGCCTCTTATGGATGGAGATTAACCGAGTCCTCGGGACCTTATGGGCAGCGATTTTCGCCTCCACAGCCAGATCGTTTGCCAGCCTCTATTCTAGTCCTCCCCCTCTGACATATCGTTCGCCGTAGGATGTTCGCCAACCCCCGGGTTCTCGGCGAGCGGTGTGGCCGGCCGAGGCGGAACGGTTCCGAACGCCACGCGACGGCGGTCTGTACGATTCCTAGTAACGCCGCCTCGTCGGTTCGGGCGTCGGCGAGCGTGAGGGGCTGCGCTCGTCTCGGCCGCGCAGCTTAAGCCACTTTTTCGTGCTGAGCTGCAGCTCGCGCTCGAGCTCGTCGCTGGGGTTGCGGCGGTGGATGAAGTTGCAGAAGCCGCCGCGGACGCAGCCCTCGCCACTGTTAAGGCGACAGCAGGCCTCGCGGAAGTCGGTGACGGGCGAGAGCTCGCAGTAGATGGGCCGCGCGGCGTACCAGCGGCTGTTGAGGTCCTCGCAGGCGCGCGCGGCGCTGTCCTCGTACTTGAAGCGCGCGTACACGTTGCCGATCAAGTGGTCGTTGTTGTTGTCGCACACGACCAGCTCCTCCAGCTCGCCGTACTTGCACATCTCGCACCACACGTCCTCGTAAAAAGCGTCGAAGTGGTTTTGCAGCTGCGACGCGTTCATCCGGCACTTGGGGTCGTGCGCCGGGTTCTGGTACAGGTTCGGCATCAGGATCGTCTGGCTGTACGACGGCTTGACGTGCTTGCGCGAGCACCGGTCGCCGTGCCGGCAGGCGCCGATCTTGTAGTAGAAGGAGCAGTTGACCTGCCGCGTTGTTTCCCCCGTCAGTATCTTGTCTTTTATTTACGGCCATAAAGGGATGGGGAGTTGGGAAGGTATGTAAGTAGGCAGGTAAGTAGGTCAAACGTACCTTGTCCTGCTCCGTGCCGAAGATCGATGCTAAGAAGTTAGCCATTGTGGTAGGGTGCCTGTTCCTTTCTTTTTCTCTAACTGCTCTTTTTTTTTGATGGTCTCGTTCTGGCTTTCCTTGATCTGGCTCGATAGAGTGAGTGGGCGGAACGAGGCTGAATTGTCGAGTCTCCTGAGAAAGCTATTTTGCTTGGAAATGTACGGTATACACGGGAGAGCTGATGGAGGTAAGTGGGGCAAGTTTTTGTAGGAAGGCTTTCGCCGCTGCGTGGCTGGGTTTTCCGCCACACGAGGCTGGCCAATCATGGGCATCTCCACCAGCCACAGATGGTATCAGAGCACTGGCCAGGTCCTCTGGCGGAGGGGCGGGCTAGAACTATGGGGCTATGGGATTTCGCAGAACCAATGAGGACGTTCTTGGACGTTCTAGATCCTGACCCGATGGTGTGAGTGGGACTTCTGCTTGGGCCACCTGACTGACTGATGGAATGCCTGAGGTGCTACATTGCTGCATACGAATCTCGAGATATGGGTATTGGCTTGCGAGATAGGTCCTGATTAACATTTCTACGCATAGGACATCTCGAACCTTCTCTCGCCCCTGGACGGGTTGGTAGTAAATTTGGCCATCCGGTCAAAGTGGCTAAATGAACCGCTTCCCTCCATATACCTACGTAGTCGCATTCGATGACTGGCGGCCGTTCTGCCAAGAGTGGCGGCTCATCAACCACGCAGCAAACCGGGAGAGGGGTCCCCACGTCGAGAGCGACCTACGTAATGATGGCCGTTGTGAACTTGTACTCAGATATTGGGCGTGCTCTCTCATTGGCCTAGACAGACGTGCAGAAGACTCATCTGAACAATTAACGTCATGCAAAACAGGTAACGAGAGGAAGTTTGTATCACGGGAAATCTGCCGACGATAGGAGCCACACCTATCTGAGACACGGAGAGCTGCAACGACGACCATGTGTAGACACAGCACAGGCACCGAGGAGCGGTATACGTACCTGCAACTCAGTACGTAGTCTGCGGTCCTCGGGGGCAGGTTGAGGGCGTGAGACCGTGAGACACGCGCAGGAGGCTAAGACACGAAAAGTTGCTGATCGGCGGCATTTTTACGGCGATTGCCCAGTCGGCGTCCATATTTTCTCCACGCCACATCTCGCAAGCACAGCGCCGATATCAGCTGTGACGACCTAGCGGCTGTGGCTGCCTATCGGTTGGCAAGTACGAAGTACCTACCCCGTACATAGACTATGGCGCCTGCACGGAGATGCATATACGATGCGATGTTCGGCCGAGCTGCCTAAAAGCATTTCTTTTTGCGCGGCACAAGGGTCTCGGTCGTTCAGCTGAGCAGGCCAAACCCGAGCATAAACTCAGCCCCGTTTTTTCTTCTCTCTGTACGATCGGTCGGTTCTAGCGGCCCAAGATTCACGTTAGGGTGAGCACGGCGAGCCCGCTAGCTAGATGTACCGAGTACATACAGCAGGTAGGTTGGTTGAAGCTTGGGGCGGCGGCTCGGAGGTGCGGGTTGTGCAGGCGATGCGGACTGAACTGCTTCCTCTGTGGCTTGGCGTGTTCATCCGCGAACGATTGGCGCAATACCACCCACACCCGACTTTTCCGGCTTCTAACACGTGGAGGCGGGTGGTCCAGTCTCGTCTCGCGACGCCGCATCCGAGTGCTGTTCCAAACGAAGGGGAGGTCGAGACTCGAAGAAGGGAAAAAGGATCCTGGTGTTGGAGGAAGGAGCCTGTTCTCACTGCCGGGATCGTGGCAAACGGCACTATTGGCGAGAAATGGAGGAAGCACCTGTTGGGGTTTATCCCCGTCAGCAGCTATCGACGCACTAAGCGCAGCTACACTGCCCCCGTTGGTGCCCTCGTTAGCGTATGAGGGAAATTCCTTCGGGTCACAACCGTGCTGAAGGAAGCGCCCCGGCCATCCCTGCCAAGCGTGAAGCTCCCGGGCGGGACCAACCAAGCTCGCCGCAGCCCTTCCACTGACGTAGGCTTTCCCACCTTCGGCCTGCTGCAGTGACGGTGGCTTTCTTCCCAGCCACACATCGCAGCTTCACCACGAACGCAATATTCCTTGCCCATATTTCCTAGCCGTCGTGCCTCTTTTTTCTTCTTTTTCTTCTTCTTGCTTTGCATTCTATCCCCTCCCTCTGCGCCTCTTACGTTCTCTCCCTCGATTTTCCCCTAGTCTGCAGTGTTTGCTCCCGAAGGTATCGATATCGACCTCCCTATCCCTCCTTTCCTTTGTTCCAGCTTCTCCGGCACAAGGGCACTTCTGCGCGGGACCTCTCCCTGTCTTGCAGCTCGGCTTCCCACCTTCCGGAATAACGCCACCCCCTCCCAGCCCAATCCGCGCCGAAATACTCGCCGTCTGTCCCGGATCAATTGGTGATCTCCCGCCCAGCTCAAGCTGCTCCCACCAGCTGCCGCTGCTGCTTTCGCAGCGTGAGGGCGGGGCGCCATGGCGACTGCAAAGCAGGCCAGCGAGCTCAAGCAGCAGGGCGCCCTGGAGGCTGCGCGCGACCCCGACAGCTCGGTCACCTCGGATGACGCGCAGAGGAAGATCGTCGAGGAGAGCAAGAAGGCTGGCGTCACTGCCTTCACCTTCGACCCTAACGCCACCCCCGAACAGAAGAAGGCGCAGGCCAGAGCTGTACGTCGTTCGGTAGTCGACGGCCTTGCTTTGCAAACGAACGACGACCAGCCGCTATACCCCCTTCCCGCGAAACTCGCTCCTCCTTGCTGACGCTCTGCGTAGGCCATTCCCGAGGGACTTCATAACCCCAAACGAGTGAAAGGCGTCGCGATTGCTACCGATATCGATGACGGCAGCAAGCCTGCCTACGATCTTCCTGACGCTTCCAAAGCCGGCGCTGTCGAGGTAGCCAAGGACCAGGATGGAAAGCCGCTTGCCAATGGTCATGCGCCGGGAGAGGAGGACGACAACGAGATGGGGCCCCGGACGGGCTGGGCGCCCCAGATCGGCTGGCCCGTCGAGTCTATCCACGAAGCCGAGAGCTTGCTGGATCACTCCACCTGGCTCGAAACTCAGCTGCCAGATACGCTCTATGGAGGTATGCTCTTCTCTCCCTCTCCCCCGGCGTCCCACGGCGATTCTGGCCTGTAGGCCGGCCTGTAGGCGGGTGGGCAGGTAGTCTAACCGCAGTATGCTACAGAATGGTACCACAATGCCGGGATCATTATATTCGCCTGCCTTGCGTCGTGGTTTGTGGCTGTTCTGGGCGGTGGCCTGGGGTGGATTTTCATCATCATGGCCATCTGCTCCACGTACTACCGCACCTCGATCCGGCGAGTGCGACGCAACTTCCGCGACGACCTGAACCGCGAGGTGTCTCTTAAGAAGCTGGAGACCGACACCGAGTCGCTGGAGTGGATCAACGCCTTCATGGCCAAGTTCTGGCCCATCTACCAGCCCGTCCTGGCGCAGACCGTCATCAACTCGGTCGACCAGGTCCTCAGCTCGGCCACGCCCGCCTTCCTCGACAGCTTGAAGCTGAAGACCTTCACTCTGGGCTCGAAGCCGCCCCGCATGGAGCACGTGAAGACGTATCCCAAGGCCGAGGACGACATCGTCCTCATGGACTGGAAGTTCAGCTTCACGCCCAACGATACAGCCGACATGACCTCGCTCCAGATCAAGAACAAGATCAACCCCAAGGTGGTCCTAGAGATCCGGGTAGGCAAGGCCATGATCAGCAAGGGCCTCGACGTGATCGTCGAGGACATGGCCTTCTCGGGCATCATGCGGCTCAAGATCAAGCTGCAGATCCCGTTCCCCCACGTGGAGAAGATCGAGATGTGCTTCCTCGAGAAGCCCACGATCGACTACGTGTGCAAGCCCATCGGCGGCGACACCTTTGGCTTCGACATCAACTTCATCCCCGGTCTGGAGAGCTTCATACTCGAGCAGATCCACGGCAACTTGGCGCCTATGATGTACGCGCCGAACGTCTTCCCCATCGAGGTGGCCAAGATGCTCTCGGGCTCGCCCGTCGACCAGGCCATCGGCGTGGTTGCCATCACTATCCACGGAGCGCAGGGCCTCAAGAATCCCGACAACTTCTCGGGCACGACGGATCCCTACGCGGTCGTGACGCTGAACAAGAGGCAGCCGTTGGCGCAGACCAAGATCATCAGGGACACGGCCAACCCGCGCTGGAACGAGACGCACTACGTCATCGTCACCTCCTTCAACGACTCGCTCGACATCATCCTCTACGACTACAACGACTTCAGGAAGGACAAGGAGCTCGGCGTGGCCTCGTTCCAGCTGGAGAACCTCGAAGAAATCAACGACTACGAAAACGAGTCCCTGGAGGTGATCTCCGCTGGCAAGGCGAGGGGTGCGCTGTCCTGCGATATCCACTTCTTCCCGGTCCTGGAGGCCAAGAAGCTGCCCGACGGCAAGCTGGAGCCGCCGCCGGAGTCCAACACGGGTGTTGTGAGGTTCACGGTCGAGCAAGCCAA
The DNA here is from genome assembly GCA_022813145.1 of Barbatosphaeria neglecta. Lineage (NCBI taxonomy): Eukaryota > Fungi > Ascomycota > Sordariomycetes > Barbatosphaeriales > Barbatosphaeriaceae > Barbatosphaeria > Barbatosphaeria neglecta. The sequence continues at coordinate 6,095 of JAKLNC010000366.1, read as the reverse complement.
GGACCTCGACGGCACCAAGAGTCTGGTGGGCTTCCTCAACCCCTACGCCGCTCTTCTGCTCAACGGCAAGGAGATCCACACGACCAAGAAGCTCAAGCGCACGAACAACCCGATCTGGGACAACGGGTCCAAGGAGATCCTCATCACGGACCGCAAGCACGCCAAGCTCGGCGTCGCCATCAAGGACGAACGCGAGCTCGCGGGCGACCAGGTCATCGGCACGTACCAGATCAGGCTCGAAGACCTGCTCGACCTCATGGAGAAGGGCCAGGATTGGTTCAACCTGTCCGGCGTCAAGACGGGCCGCGTCAAGATGCAGGCGCAGTGGAAACCCGTGGCCATATCGAGAGTCATGGGAGGCACCGGTGGCTACCAGACGCCCATCGGCGTCATGCGGCTGCACTTCCAGAAGGCCACCAACCTGCGGAACTTTGAGACGGTCGGCAAGTCCGACCCGTACGTGCGCGTGCTACTTTCCGGCATCGAGAAGGCGAGGACGGTGACGTTCAAGAACAACCTCAACCCGGAGTGGGACGAGGTGCTCTACATCCCGGTCCACAGCCCGCGGGAGAGGCTCCATCTCGAGGTCATGGACGCCGAGAAGGTGGGTAGAGACCGCAGCCTCGGCCTCGTCGAGATCTTCGCCGGTGATTACGTCGCACAGGACGACACCGGGGAGTATCTGGTCAACGACAGGAAGGCGGTTCGTGAGGACGGCCTTCGGCTCCATGGTAAGGGAATGCCCAAAGGCGTGCTCACCTACACGGTCGCGTTCTATCCGTGCCTCAACGTTGCCGACCCCGACGACGAAGAGGGGCTGGCAGAGGAAGAGGAAGAGGAGGAGGCGCAGGCGGTAGCGCCGGCGGACGGACGGAAATCGACGGAGAGCAACCGCTCGCGGGACGCCGGCCGGTTCGCGCCCACACTGGACAAGAGCCGCGGCAAGCTCAAGCTGGACGTGCCCAGCGACGCGGAGCTGCCACCCACACCGACGACGCCCAAGACGCCCAAGACGCCGGCGTCGCTCGTTCCCAGCTCGGCCGGTCCGAGGTCGCCGATGTCGCCTAGGAGGTCACGAGACGACCCGCAGCCGGCGGTGGTGCGACTCACGCCCCAGGAGCTCCTCAAGTACGAGACCGGGCTGGTCATCTTCAAGCTCATGGAGGCCGAGCTGCCCAAGAGCGATGCGCATATCGAGATATTCGTGGACGACATGGCGTTCCCGTCGTACATCTCGTCCACGGCGAGGAGCAAGTCGTTCAAGTTCGACGAGATCGGCGACTGCTTCATCCGCGAGCTCGACTTCTCCCGCCTCACCCTCAAGGTGCGCGAGAGGGGGGAACGGCAAGAGGACAAGGAGAGGATCCTCGCGCAGCTGACGGGCAACACGCTGGACACGCTCAAGCAGTGCCTGAACAACCCGACGACGCTGAAGATGAGGAGCGAGGAGGGCAAGGTCAGCACGGTCAAGGTCAGCCTCAAGTATATCCCGGTCAAGATGCAGCTGGACCCCAGCGAGAGCATCAACAACATGGGCAACCTGCGCGTGGACGTGCTGGACGCGCAGGACCTGCCGGCGGCAGACTCGAACGGCAAGAGCGATCCATTCTGCAAGTTCGAGCTCAACGGGCAGGAGATCTTCAAGACCAAGGTCATCAAGAAGACGCTGCACCCGGCCTGGAACGAGTTCTTCGAGGTAACCGTGCCGTCGCGGACGGCGGCCAAGTTCAAGGTTAAGGTCTACGACTATGATTTCGCCGACAAGCCTGACTTTTTGGGCGCTGCCGACGTCAACCTGGAGCAGCTAGACCCGTTCAAGGCGCAGGAGGTGAAGCTGATGCTGGACGGCAAGTCCGGCGTGGTGCGGCTGCGGCTCCTCTTCCGCCCGGACTACGTCACGCGCGCCCGCCAGGGTACCTCCACCTTCTCAGGAACCTTTGCTATGCCCGGCAGGATCGTTACTGGCGTCGCTGGGGCACCCATTAAGGGTGGCGTTGCCGTAGCTGGCGCCGTCGGTCACGGGGTGGGCAAGGGCGCTTCCTTCATCAAGCGCGGCTTCCGGAGCAAGAAGGACGAGGACCACACGAACAGCTCCACGCCGTCTAGCAGCAGCCTGGACCTGCCGACCATCACCACCACCGCCGAGGACGTCGCGGTCACGCCCCCGAGCCACATTCCCACCCGCTCGGCCGGCCACCACACGGCCGCGTACCAGGCCGCCGCCAGCAGCGGCGAGCCGACGCTCGATTCCCCGCCCGGGCCGGCTACCAACGGCGGCGCGGGCAGCCACGCCACCGGAGGCCATAATAGGACGAAGAGCTTCGGGTCGGCGTCCGTCCACAGCCTCATGCCCGGCGCGCCCGGCACCGGGACGGCCACGTTCACCATCGTCGCCGCGTCGGGCTTCCCGCCGTCGGCGGACGTGTACGTCCTCGTGGCCATGATCGGCGCGAAGACGAAGACGGTGGGCAAGACGAGGCACCACAAGTCGTCGGCCGGCACCGTGCGGTTTGACGAGACCTTCAAGGTGACGTGCACGCCGGACTCGCACTTCCAGATCCGCGTGCGAAGCCAGCACACCTTCGGCGCCGACGAGGAGCTCGGCGAGACGCTGTACTTTGTTGACGAGAGCGGCACGGCCGCCGAGAAGGAGATCCAAGTTGGCTCCGGCACCGTCGTCCTCAAGAGCACGTTCACACCCGCACCTACCGACGGGCTGTCGGCGCCGTCAGCATCACACCCCGGAGACAGCCCCCGCGCCGGCTCCTCCGCGCTGCGGCGCAGCTTCCTCGGCAAGCGGGAGACACATAGGTCCGTCAGCCGCGACAGGGCGCCCGGCGGTTTGTAGGGAAACAGCAAGCCGTGGTGGTAGTTGGTGTGGATCAGGCCACACCATTTTTTCCTCAGCGTCTCCCTGCATTACATGCCGTGTTTTTTTCTTCCCCTCTCTTAAGAGATACCTCCTTAGCGACGCTCGCTTTGCCGTTATTTCCTTCCTACTCCTCTTCTCCTTTCTCCTCGGCCGAGAGCTTCCTACAGCAACGTATCCTATCCTGTTGCCCGCCCCGCCCCCTCTGCATCGTTCTTCTCCTTCCTCTCTTCTCGGTTGGCTCGGAGTAGTAGTACCCAGGGATAGGTACCCGAGGCAGGAGGAGGGAACTGACTCCCAGGAACGTCCAATTGGCTTCTAGGCAGAAATCGGGACAACAAGGTGTTTCTAGGGAGACTGATTCAAGTACCTACCTAGGTGCTGTCTTTGTAACTCTTGTAACTCTTCTTCGCTGCGTTTGCCCTTTTTTATCTTGTCTCTTCTCTTCCGCACAGAGATGACGAATGAACGAAAGGCTGGTCAGCCTTCGCCAAAGTCTTGAAGGACTTTAGCAGTAGACAGTAGACAGGCAAAGAAAACAATAAAAATTACCTAAGTAGTAATGCACACATAACTACCAGTACCTATCCATGGGTCCATAATGACCACTGGGAGACCAAAGACTGGGAGACTAGTAGTGGTGATTTCGTCCTTAAAGCTACGATTAATCCACCTCTTCTTATAAAAGTATAGATAAGTACATGTACGTACGTAATTTACTTCACTTACGTAGCGACGAAGGGAGCAATAGAAGGGGGTATGAACAGCAATAAAATACATGTGTGGGCCAGCCTATCGTTATTAGGTCCATAACTAGGCGGAATGCAGCTGGAAGTAAGGATCCCTATCTAAGAGCAGACCTGATCCTACCTACCCAACCTGGTACCCCTTGGACTGAACGCCTCCCCATAATATGGATGCCCTCTTGCCTTAAGTTCCTCTTCCCCCCTCTCCTTCTCCATTTCACATGTACAAGGGATGGAGGAGGTATCAAGGTAATAGCTCATACAGACAGGCAGGGAAACAAAGCATAGTAAGACTAGGAAATGCAATGAAGGGAGAAGAAATAAAAGACGGACTCCGTTGTGCCTCTCCCCCGTTTTCCTTTGCCCCTTTGTTTCTTCATTTCACCTCCCGCCTTTCTTTCCATCCTTGTATTATGTATATTTAGTCCATGGCCACGTCGCCCGAGTTTTTATCGCTGTCTTCGCTGAGGACTTCCTCGGAAGGGTCGCCATCTGTGATCTCGCTATCGGAGAGCGGAACGTCTCCCACCCCTCTATTGCGAAGGTGCCGTGTCCGTGTTCGTCGGGTGCCCTGCGCCGGGTCTTGCGCCGAATCCTGCGCCTGATCCTGCGCCTGGTCTTGTGTCTGGCCTCGTGTCTGATCTTGCGTCTGCGTGCCGCCTTGCGTGTGATCCTGCGTGCGCGCCCGTACCTCGTCGTCGGCCTCGGTGGTCGGGGCCAGGAAGGGGTGTTCGCGGCGGTACGCAGCGCGGACCTCGTCGGCACGGCGGTCCCACTGGGAGGCCTCGTCGCGGAAGATGTCGAGGGACTGGTTGTACAGGCTGCGCTGGGCCTCGGCCTGGACCTCGTAGGGGCGGCGCTCGTCGGCGGTGGCGGCGCGCCACATCTTGGTGGTAGCGGTGCGCACCTCGTTGTGGGAGGGCCGGCCTTTTCCGGGGCGGCGGCCCTGCTCGCAGCGCTGGCGGGCCGCCTCGGTGTTCGCGCGCACGAAGAGCATGTAGGCGGTGGCGGTGGCGCGCGGCGGCGGCGCGGGGCGCTCGCCGAGCTGGGCGCGGACGTGGGCGGCCACGCGGGCCTCGTACGCCTCGGACGCGCGCTGCTGCGGGTCCTCCGGCGCGGCAGGGGGCTCGTCGGCGGTGTGCGCGCGCTTGCGGGCGCTCCGGTCGGTGCTCCGGTCGGTGCTCCGGTCGAGACTCCGGTCGGCGCTCCGGTCGGCGCTCCGGTCGGCGCTGGTGGGGGGCTTCGTCGAGGCCGACTTGGGGTAACCCGTCTCTCTGGGCACGACCAGGGGGGTGGGCACCTCGATGGGGCCCAGGATGGCGTCGACGACCTCGGAGGCGGCGCGCAGGCCGGACAGATAGGCGCCGTGGACGGTGGCCGGGTGGGTGCCGGTGGTGTGCTCGCCGGCGAAGAAGAGGTTGCCGACGGGGCGGGCCATGGCGTCGTAGTCGTCGGCGCGCATGTCCGGGCCTGCGGACGAGTAGCTGCCGCGGGCGAAGCGGTCGGAGGCCCAGCGGGTGACCACGGCCTCGACGGGCGGGGGCACGGCGGGGCCAAAGACGCTGCGCAGGACGTCGGTGGCCTCGGCCACCAGCTCGCTGTTGGCCGTCGTCTCGGCGTCAGAGGCCGCGTCGCCGGCCATCAGAGCCACCAGGCAGGGCATGCCGGTGGTGTTGGACACGTTGAACCACTGGAACATGCGGCCGCGGCGGGGGGCGTAGTCGGCCTGCAGCAGGCTGAAGCGGCTGTGCGGCGCGCGCAGCACGCCGAAGATGTCGCGGTCCGGGTCCCAGAAGGCGCGCTGGTACACCAGCACGATCTTGTTGAGCACGCCGAAGCCGAGGCGCGCGATGGCCTCCGTCTTCCACGCCGGCAGCGGCGGGTCGAAGGCCACGCTGCCGTGCTTGAGCACGCCCAGCGGGAGGGTGCTGACGACGTAGTCGGCGTCGACCACCTGCCCGCCCTCGCACTCGACGCGCACCGGTGGCGCCGCTTGGTCGCCCCGGCCGCCCTGGTCCTCGTCCCGGCGGTACGCGATCCTGACGACGGGCATCTGGCGCCGCACGTCCAGCGGCGTGGGCACCAGCATCAGCCCGCGCGGCACGCCCTGGTAGCCGCCGACGACCATGGTGTGCTTGCCCTCCCACTCGTTGCCGGTGTCGATGTCCCAGCCCTGCAGGCTGAGCTGGCCGTAGTTGGCGGCGTTGCTGTACTCCAGGTTGGCCACGTGCCAGTTGAGCAGGCGGTAGTCCTGCGCGTTGAGGTCCACGATGGCGCGGTACTGGCCGATGGCCTCGTCCATGACTGAGCCCAGCGTGGCCCCCTTTTCGGCGGCGGCCCGCGCGAGCCCCAGGTCGTCGTCGTCGGACACGCCCGGCTTGAGCGCCCAGCCCAGCAGGCGGGCCTTGAAGGCGGCCTTGAGCGTGCCCGGCGGGCCCGGCGGGCCCAGCGTGTCCGGCGCGCGCGGCTCGGAGTAGGCG
>JAKLNC010000365.1:0-27879 GCA_022813145.1 Barbatosphaeria neglecta | reverse complement strand
CCCTCTCGCTCTCCCCCTCGACTTCCCCCTCGCCTCCCCTTTTGATCGAGGATCGAATAATTGCTGATCCAGAAACGCAGTCGCCTCCCTAAAGAGACAGCTGGGAGTGCAGACGTCGGCCCTGCTGTCGTCCGCGTCGACGCGCCGCGCCCTGACCGGGCTTGCTCCTTCGTCTTCTTTGTCTTCTCGAGAATTGCTGCTGGCCCGGGTCGAGGCGCAGACGGCGCACAACCAGCGCTGCCTATACCGCGCCTGCGCCGCCGCCACCGCCTTCCGCGTGCGCGATCCGGATCCGCACGCCGTCGACGGCGGCCGCGTCTTGGGCCTCCGCCTCGAGGTCGTCACCCGCGCCCGCTTCCTGCGCCCCTACTTCGTGCTTCTCCACCGCGCCTACCCCTCTCATCCCCACCACCTGCGCGTCCACCGCCACACCGTGCCCCCCTGCGTGCCCCTGGCCGCCCTGGCCGCCCGCTATCTCCCTCCCCCTCCCCCTGTCTCCTCGAGGGCGCCCTCCCCGGACGGGCGCCCGGACGGAGGCCCGGGCAGCGGTGGCGGAGACGGCGGGAAGAAGGGCCGGGAGCAGGACCTGCCGCGCTTCGTGCGCGCCCTCCGCCGCGAGATCGTGCGCTATCACAACCGGCTGGCCGTCATCGGCGACCTGCGCCGGGCCGTCGGCCTAGACGAGAAGAAGCAGCAGGAGCAGGACCAGGGCCAAGACCAAGGGCAAGACCGAGGGCAAGACCAGGGGCAAGAGCGAGACCGAGAGCAAGAGCAGAACGGGGAGCGGGACAGGGAACGGCACAAGGACCGGGACCGAGATCAGGATGGGCCGGCGGCCATCTTCGACATCAGCGTCGCCGACGCCGAGGCGAAGCAGCTCAAGATCGAGTGGGTCGACGGCCGGACCGGGAGGCTGGTCATGAACGACGACGGCGACGTGCTCAAGCTCGTCGTGTTCGGAGCCGACGGCCGCGACCGCAAGACGGCGCGGGACATCCTCCTCGACGACGACGGCCGGCCCGCGCGGTTGGAGGAGGTGGCGAGGAGGCTCACGACGACTTGAGATACCAATGACCGTCGAGACCAACCAATACACTCGCTCTCGCCGTCACTTCCTTCTCGTATCTTCTCGTACGGGGCACAGCCAGCTTCGGCCAGTCACGGCCGGCTGCACCCGACTGCGAAGGATGCATGTGCCACCCAGAAACCGTCAGCATCGGTGCCGAGCCGTATCTCGAGGTATACAATCGCTCTCTTTCTTAAGATGTCCGTGGCACGTCATTAACGCTCGACACGATCGCAGGGAGACGCACACATCGAGCTCGGAAGTACAAAGGCCCCTTGATCTTCTCCCCCAGGACGCATGTGACGCCTCGTATCTATACCGAGGGCCACCAGTTGCGGTAGCGATAGGAGGGGGGGGGGGGGGGGGCCGGGCAGACGGCCGGGGGAACCCCTTCATAAGTACTCCAAAGGCGCATAGCGATTGGTGTCACGAGCGAACAACATCCAGTACAGGCAAACGGTAGCCGTGCGATGCATATAATTAAGCACTACCTATTAGGCAGATAGAGAGCAAGTTGAGTACATTACACATTTTGCCTACGCAGGTAGCGTATCAACCCGAAAACTACCCCAACAACGAGAGGGAGACGAGTATTTATTAAGGCGCCCGAAAATTCAAAAAAAAAAGTACAGGGCCGCGCGCGTGCCTGAGGATCCATGATACTAATAGAAGAGAAAAAGAAGAAGAGAAAAGGAAGCCGGAGAAGAAGAGAAGAAAAGAAATAGAGAAAGAGGAAAGAAGTGGGCGTCTAGAGCAGGGCAGCAGCGGCCAGGGCGACAGCCGCCATCGCGCCGGCCGCGTTCCGGTTGGCGCCCGCGGTCACGGCGTGGAAGGTGGCCGTGGCCGTGACCGAAGCCGTCCTGGACGGCAGCGTGGCCGTCCCGAAGGAGGCCACGCTCGCGATCGCGGTGTCCGTAGGCAGAGAAGGAGGGAGAGCGAAGTCCGTCGAGGCCGCCTCGAAGGGGGCGCTGGACGACGCCTCCGAGAAGGGCGACGAGTCAGACGGGAGCAGGGGCACGACCGACGTCACTGGCTGCAGCGACGCAGCGGGAGAGGACGAGGCCGAGACCGAGACCGGGACCGGGACCAGGACGGAAGCGGTAACCGAGGCCGAAGCGGGGACGGAGGTGGCCGGCGTCGCTGTGGCCACTTCGGCGGCAGACGCAGCCGACGTCGTCGCGGGGACCTCGGCGGCGGAGAAGGCCGGCGTCTCCGAAGCCAGCCCGGCGGCGGAGACGGGACACACGGTGGTGCTGACGGCGACGGTGACGGTGGCGAGCAGGGTGCTCTCGGCGGGACAGGCCCCTGCGGCCACGACGGCCGCCTCGCAGCCGACGACGGTGCTGGTGGACGTCGAGAAGATAGTGCTCGTCGTAAACCGGATCTCCGGCGCCAGGGCCGGCGGGGTCGGGGAGACCTGAGCGACGGACAGCACCGACACCGGAGCGGTGGCTGTCGCCGCGGCCGAAAAGGGGGCCGAAACGGGGACTGAAAGGGGGGACTGCGGCAGCTGCGCCGTGGCGCTCTCGCAGTCCGCGGGAGGCAGCTCAAAGGGCAACGAGTGCGGCCAGTGCGGCATCGCCGACGAGGAGGTAGCGGCCAGCGCAAGAACGGACAGGAGGGCGGCCTTCATCATGGCGGTTCCTCTGAAGACAGACGGACAAGGAACAGACGGACAAGAAACTAGCGAGTGGAAGCAGGCAGACTGCAGGTGGGCTACCAACAGAAAAGACGACCGTCAAGGTGGAGAACCGACAGGGAGAAGAAGAAGAAGAAGGGATGAAGAGACAACGAGAGAGAGAACGAGGGAGATAAAGAGTGTTGGCGAGAGAATGCGATGGGACAGAAACAAAGAGACAGGAAGACTGCCCAAGACACGGGGAGCCGGCCCCCTTTTATCAGCGTTTCCCTCTGGTTACCTGTAGATACCTGTACCTACCTCCTGGGTATGTTTCTCGGCCCTCCCAGGGATGAGCAGCAGGGAAGGTCCGAACCTAGCAAACGATGCCCTCTGTTGTTTTTCTCACCACCACCACCACCACCACCACCGGTTGAAATGCCGGCCCCCATCTCGAAGTTCTGCCAAGATTAGCTAGGGGCCCTGCTGTGCCCTGCCGGGGACCTGCTGCAGCCCACCGGCCAGCAGAGAAAGGAGGGAAGAGGCGCAAGCGGCGGCTCTCACCAAAATAGAGTGGGCGAGTGCCTGCAGCTCCGGTAGCGTCAGACCAACTGGGTCGGACCGGGTTGGGGCTGCCTGGGCGGCTAAAGTACCTCAAGGTAGGCGCACAGATACGCGCCCGTCGTACTTTTTAATCAAGCCCACACCTTGCGCGTTGTAGCCCCTGTCATGGCTCTGCCCTGGCTCTGTCGTGGCCCCTGCTACGGCTAGGCTAGCCGCAGGTACATTGGACCGTAGTGCCCGTTGTTCCAGGCTCTGGGAGACACGCCGGAGAGCAGGCCGAAGTACTGTCTCGGGCCCGGCTAGAGAGCAACAAACCAAAGAAGGGAGGGCCGTGCCGTTTCCTTGGTTCAATTCGTCTTTGTTTCCTTTTTTCGTTTGCTTATTGTCTGCTCTTTGCTCTTTGCCTGCTTCTCGCCGTCATGGAGGTCGACAAACGGGAACAACATCAAAGGAGGAACACCAAAGGAGGAGCACCAAAGGAGGAGCACTAAAGTAGGAGCTCCAAAGGAGGAGCACTAAAGGAGGAACACTAAAGGAGGCAAAACAGAGGCCCTCTCCCTCTATTCTGCCTCCCATTGGAAGGGATAGCCGCCGTGGCTGCGAGCGCCGCGAGGCGACCTGCGGAGATTGCACGTGCCCGACCGCCCAAGACACGGGCAGAATAGCATATAGATAAAGAGGGGGGGCTGCTGCGCCATGCGCCTTTTCCTTTCTCTTTGGCCTTCCTTTTGTCCCTTCCTCCCTATCTTCCCTCCCGGCTCGCGTGTACCTGCATGTCATTCTATCTCATCTCATCCCATTTCGCCTCGCCTCGTCTCGTCTTATATTAGCGATGCCGACCCGTATGTTTTGCGGCCGGCCGCACTGACGCGCCTGGGAACGCCACCTACTGCCCGTCTGTTTCAGGAACTAGAAACTTTCTCGCCTGTCTCTGCTGCTCCTCCCGTCCCATTCGGCCGATGTTTCAGTCCGGTCCGAGCGCGCATCGCCACTTAGGATGAATGGAAACGGAGGCCACCTGGTCTCGATCTCCGAGCAAGATCCGCACGTAAGAGCCATCATCTAGATACGTACCTACCTCGGTAACCAGCAGTGGACAGACGGCCATCGAGTAGGCAGAGTACTAGTGCAGGCCTCCTCGAATAAGTCTCGTTCCGGGCTCTTCGCCGGGCAGTACATACCTCAGGTACCCCAAAGCGGATTTTCTCCTCTTACCACTTGAGCTCTCCCTTCCTCGCCCGCCAGCAGCGTCACCGCTGTTCCCCGCGCTTCAATATGCGGTCCGATGGAGAGATCAAGCAGGCCGAGCGAAAAAACAAAAAAAACAAAACAAAAAACAAAAACTCCGAGTGCGAGCAGAGGACATAGAGCAAAGAGGGCGTGGCCTGGTAAAAGACGGATGGAGAGTTGTGAGCAACCCAGCAGATGGAAGATGGAAGAGCAGGAATAGGGATGGAGGAATAGGGATGAAAGAGGAGATGGAAGAATAGGGATGGTAGAAGAGATGAAGCGATGAAGGACAGGCCTAGATAGGCCTCTGCCAGCGTACCGTCCTTGGATATTCCTCGAAGAGGAGCAGGAGTGGACGGAGGATGACGGCGATGAATTGGCTGGGAGTCCGCTGGACGTTCGGCAGTTGAGCAGGCGCCACCTCCAGGGCTGGCCATCAGCCATTCGGATTCTGTCCCCATTGGCCCTTATTCTCCCACTCGTAGGCAGCCAATCGGGGGCGCGGCCTACAGCGTCCTCAGCGCCCTTAGCGCCCCCAAATGCCGCTAAAACCTCCCCAAGCCCCCGGCAGCCCCAGCAGCCCCAGCAGCCCAGTGGCCCCTGCGGTCCCCTGATTGGGCTTCTGGACCTCCACGGCCAGAAACGGAAACGCTCTGATGTGGCCCGAAGCCCATCTCCGACGACATTCCAACCTCTGCTGCGGGCGACACCTTTGACGATTTTGATTTCGGGTCCTCATCGATAGACGCCAGCGCGACTCTTCTCTTTCTTTCCCTCTCGTTCCTGGGCGCGGGCCGCACAGATCGTCATCGCCAATTCGACCCCCACGGGTCGTCTGCGCAGGTCGTCGTCCCCCGCTTTCGGTCGGCAGCCCCAAGAGATGGCCGCCCCCGTCGACGCCGCAACCCGCAAGAGGGTGCTGAAAGTCATCTTCGTCTCCCTCCTCCTGGACCTGGTGAGCAGCCCCCATTCGGGCCCTTCTCAAGAACGCTTCTCCGCCCGCGCGGACAGGTCCTGACGCGTCTCGCACCCTCCCAGATATCCTTCACCTTCATCCTCCCCCTCTTTCCGAGCCTGCTCGAGTTCTACCGGAACGCCGAGGCCCCGACGAGCGCCGGCGCGGCCGAGACGGGGCCGCGGGCGCCCACCCTGCTGTCCCACGTTCTGGGCTACCTCAACGCGTACAAGGCCGCCTTTGCGCGGCCCATCGATTCGCGCTACGACATCGTGCTGCTGGGCGGGGCTCTGGGCAGCCTCTTCTCGTGCGTCCTATCCCCTGCCAGCTCCTGTCCCTACTCCTGTCCCTGCCAGCTCCTGTCCCTGCCAGCTCCTGTCCTGCTAGCTCCTGTACATGCCAGCTCCTGTCCTGCTAGCTCCTGCCCCTGCCAGCTCCTGTCCCTGCCAGCTCCTGTCCTGCTAGCTCCTGCCCCTGCCAGCTCCTGTCCCTGCCAGCTCCTGTCTTGCTAGCTTCTGCCCCTGCCAGCTCCGACATTCACGCTCTCCATCTTCCCCCCTCTTGTGTCTGACCAAGCCGGGACGTAGTCTCCTGCAGGCGGTGGCGTCCCCCGTCATCGGCCACCTCTCCGACCGCTATGGCCGCCGGACCGCCCTGCTCGCCAGCATGGTGGGCAACATCCTGTCCGTGCTGCTCTGGGTCGTGGCCGTCGACTTCCGGACCTTCTTGCTGTCGCGCATCGTCGGCGGCCTGTCCGAGGGCAACATCCAGCTGGCCACGGCTATCGCGACGGACATCTCCGACGACGGCAGCCGCGGCGCCACCATGGCCCTCATCGGCGCCTGCTTCTCCATCGCCTTCACCTTCGGCCCCGCCCTCGGCGCCTGGCTGAGCTCCATCGGCACCGTGGCCGCCAACCCCTTCGCCACCGCCGCCGGCGTCTCCCTCTTCCTCATCGTCACCGAGACCCTGTACCTCTACGCCGCGCTCCCGGAGACCCTGCCGGCGCTGTCGGGACGAGGGGAGGGCCGGACCGAGGGCCGGACCGAGGGCCGGACGGAGAAGGGGGACAGCAAGGAGAAGGAGGAGACGGAAAGGCCTCAGCAGAGGACAAACTCCCACTTCCTGCTCAACACGGTCCACCTCGTCTTCCTGCTCTTCTTCTCGGGCATGGAGTTCTCCCTGCCCTTCATGACCTACGACCTGTTCCAGTACGGCTCCGCCAAGAACGGCCGCCTGCTCGGCTTCGTGGGCCTCGTGGCCTCGCTCCTGCAGGGCGGCGTCACCCGCCGCCTGCCGCCGCTGCTGGCCGTGCGCATCGGCGTCGTCGCCTGCCAGGCCGCCTTCCTGCTGCTGGGCCGCCTGACCACCGTGCCGGCCCTGTACGCCGCCGCCGCCTGCCTGGCTGCCACCTCCGCCACCGTCGTCACCGGGCTCAACGCCCTGAGCAGCTTCGAGGCCCACGCGGGCGAGCGCGGCGGCAAGCTCGGCATCCTCCGCAGCTGGGGCCAGCTCGGCCGCGGCGTCGGCCCCCTGCTGTTCACCAGCGTGTACTGGTGGGCCGGCCGCGAGGTGGCCTACGGCATGGGCGCCGTCGGCATGTCCGCCGTCTGCTTGTTGACCTTCTTCGGCCTCAAGTCGCCGCCGGGATCGCTGCGGGCGCACGCGCCGCCGCCCAAGGACGCAAAGAAGGACTTGTAGGTCGCACTTCCCGGACCCGTAGCAGTTGGATAGCATGTATGTCGGATAGCGAGCAGTTGGATATCAGGTTATGTCGGATAGCAAGCACAGCTCGGCTCATGGACGGATGGACGGATGGACGGATGGACGGACGGACGGATGGACATGACGGGATGGAAGGGCCATGGTTCTAAAAAGAATACTCTAGACGATGGGATGCGCATCACGCGCAAGAAGGAGAAACACCAACTGGTTCACTAGTAGTCGTCCTGCTTTCTGTTAGCTTATACTCCACATCGAAAAAGAAAATACAACCGGACGCGGGAAGGAAAGCAAAGAAAAAGGGGAAAAGAGATCTGGCCCCGAGACCGAGATGTGTGCGCACTGGGGCCCGATTTCCCCATCTGAGAGAAATCACTGGGCTAGGAAAACAAGTACATGGTATTGTAGACGACTTATCTCGCGGCGGCAAATCCCACGTCGCCTGAAGTACCCTACCTTAGGCCTTCAGTCGGCAGCGTGTCAGGAGGGCACAAATCGTTGATAATGCGGCCGCGCAAAAGAGGGTGGCCTGCCGCTCGAATGGCAGCGAAAAACGGCACCGTGAAAGGGGATTTCCTCCTGTTGTCGGCCACCGAAAAGGCCGGCAAAGCCTCCTTAACGACCATCCGCACCCTCGAGGGCGTCCACACCGTCATCATAGCAACCGTCATCATAGCAAGTGCGACACCATGGCCCAGACCGAGAAGGTTCAAAGCGTCGAGATGTTCCACGAGAAAGCCGAGTTCCCTCCTTTTATTTCTTCGTAGTTAAATTCACGGTTCCATGCACGCCCGAGCGGGCATCTTGCTCCTCTGATTTGACCGTCCGGGTCTTCTTCGGTCGTCGTTCTCGCAGCGATCGGGTCCTGCTGGCTGTGATTCAGGCCGGCAGAATACCCTGATTGCTGCGAGAGAGACGTCGACAGCGGAACGTCGACAAAAGAAACCCGAGAAGACGGATTCCGATTTGCATCACGCACGATGGGGACGGCTGCTGAGACTTGTAGCACGTATCGGTCCGCCGACTGCTCCCGGCCTCTGCTGCATGGCCCGCCCCTTTTTGTCCCCCGAGGAAGGAGAGGTGGAAGCAAGGAGAGGCTGTCCTGGAGAACGCACGGCTGAGAACTTCAAAAGCGTCAAGAGAAGACGCGATCACTCAACGAGAAACGATTAGACTCACCAGGAGCCTCGAGTGCGCAACGAAAAGGCGCGACGTGCCCCAGACCGAGCAGGTACACGGCTAATCGAGACGCAGACTCGGGGCTTATAATAAGTGAAGAAGGAACAGAAAGCTCATAAATGCAACACCCGCGAGTCCATCGAGCAAGAGAAGAAAAGACGACGATGCCTCACATCATAGCTCGAGTCGATTGAGAAGACCCTCCCGAGGCAGGCTGATGGGAGCCTTGCTAGCTGGTGGCGGACAGATTGGGGCGCGAGGTGGCAGTTACCCGAAAGCGACAGAGCTACTGGGGCCTCGCCGAAATCACGTCGTCATCTCTGTACAACCCCCGTCCGTCCGTCCCGAGGGCCGCAAACCTCTCTCACTCGGGGCGTCCTCCCAAGTCTGACCCGACTAAATCCAGCAAGTGGGAGAGAGATCTCGCCCCTGGCTGTCCTGCTGGAGGCCGGCGGCGCCCCCGGTTTCCAAGAGGAGAAGAAGGCGAGCCGGAAGACGAAGACGGGCAGTAAGTCAGAGGCCAAACGCCTCTGGCCGTGGCAGACCAGGTACGTAAGCAAGCTAAAGGCGGATATATGGAACAACAGAAGATGTCTAACTTGTAGCAGCAGTTTCCGCGTTGTGCAGTCCTTTCCCGCCACTGCCATGTTCGTTTTTTTTTTCCTGCCAACGGGAGTTCCCTTTTGAGTTACATCTCCAGCCAGTGAGCCCTTCTTCGAAAAACGGGTACCCAGCAGGAGGAGAAGAACCTGGAATACAAGACGAGAGTAGCCCAAGCAACCTAGCCCACCCACTCCGATACAACAACGTCGCCGGCGAGGAAGGAACTGCATGCGCTTCGCGTGATCGCGATGAAATGTCGCAGCCTACCACAATGTGTACCGTGGTAGCAGCACGTCGGCATCCCCGCCCTGGAGGAGAACACGAGACAAAAAAGGCACACTCCGCCGATGCTACCGAGGCTACAGCTGTCTGGACTGCAGCTGCCTAGCTGCCATGGCTACTACGGCTACTACGGCCACCGGCCACCATCGGGTCCTTCTCCTCCCGCTCGAGTAACCACCGGGCCCTCCTCAACGATGAGGGTGAAGAGGAGACGGAAGGGGGAAACGATGACAAGAGGGAAGCGAGGGGAGGGAGTTCGAGATAATAATGGTGTCTGTGGGAGACGCGCCCTTAGTGTATTAGGTACCCTTAGTGTATTAGGTACTACCTTGGGTAATGTAGGTACCTAGGTAGACACAAACCCAGGGACAGATAGAAATACACAGATCGCCGTTTTGGCAGGAATTTTTTCCCCTTCTATCGCCTACCAGCAGGCAGGGAAGCCAGGTAGGTACTGAATATATAATGACGACAAGACTACCCGTTCCCTAACCCGTTCGCATTAAGAAGATAGAAAGTAAAGTAAGGTAGACAAATTACCCACCCTTACTTACCTGTGCCTAGGTAGCCCGAGCCCCGAACCAACACCACCAGCCGCACCTACCTATCTACCTCTCTCCCCTCCATCGGATTGTCCAGACTGACCCTATGGCACATTCCTCCCTTTACGAACCTACCACCACTCCAAGAAAGCCACAGTACCTGGACGAACCATCGCCTAAATTACCGGCTCAAAAAGGTGAACCCGCAGGAAATTCCGCTAGCCGTTACGGTCTCTAATCTCCTCTCGAGGCTACAGCCTTCTCAGTCGGCGATTTTGTGAAGCTCATTAGCTGGGGAGATAGGGTTCGTTGCTGTAGGCAAGATACCTACAGGTAAGTACGTTATGTACGTAGGTAGGTAAGTACGTACGTACGTACGTACAGGTACGTACGTACGCACATAGACATTTCATCCCATCCACGCTGCCCTCCAACTGCCCACCCGCCCCAGCGAACAACCGTTATATACCATTCTAGAGCACTACAAAATAACGAACTCAGGGCCGCGGTGGCCGAGCTGGTACAGGGCGGACCCGTGGAAACGCCCAAGTGTCCCCGCCACGCCAGTGCGGCGGCCGCGGTCCTGAGTTCGAGTCGGCGCCGGAGCAAAAAACCATCGGGGTTTTTCGTAGCCGTCCACCTCCGCGGACCATCGGCGGCCCACTCCGCAGCAGCACGTGGCCCTCCTGTCGGCTCTGCACTATCGGGTCCCTGAGGTCCCTGCCCTCACGTCGAGGAAGGGATGCCCAGGGACCAGGTAGTGCACAGCCGGCAAGTAGAAGAGGCCCTGTCAGTGCGAGTAGGCCACGATGAGTACGGAGCTGGGCGGTGAGCTTTTTGGCTTTTTTGGCTATGCGTACCTAAGCACGGGAGTGCAGTTACGTAAGCTCTCCACTGCTCGAACGCGTTAGCTCCCAACTTTACGGATTGCGCGACGAGACGAACGACTCGAACCTCCACCCCTCCATATCAGGTGCACCCGGTCCCAAAATGAACGCGACCACGAACGCGACCATGACGGCGCGTCCCTCGATAGCGGCGAGCAACTCGGGCGCGGCGGTCAAGTCGCGGCAGCTGGTAGGTCCCCGTCGTTCTGGCTCACGCACCGGCGACTCACACGGTTGATTACTGACCCGGCTGCTTTTTTTCTTCCCCCCCTTTCCCCCCTGACGCAGACGCACCTCCACGCGCAGCTGGCACAGCTGTCGGCCAACCTCGCCGACACGGAGAATCTGCTGCGCATGACTAGCGTGCAAGCCGAGTGCATGCGCGGTCTGGGGAGCTGGCACGGCGGCATGTAAGTCCGCCTCTCGCCTCTCGCCTCCCTTACCTAGATAGTCCCGTTGGTCCGGTTGTGCGGCTGTTGTCGACGTGTCCTGCGGTGAGCGGATAGTGGCTGATCTACGCATCTTTGGGTATCGGCCTCGAAGGTTCATGGCGGCTAGCAAAGTTCTCGGCGAGGAATCGGTCAAGGAGCAGCCGGAGTGAGCGCTCCGACCTCGACGGACTATGGGTCGATGGGATATGAGCCGGTGGGATACGTGTCAATGGAATATCTGGTACCTTGCTCCGAGCCCCGAGCCGCCTTAGGAGCCCGTGCCTGGGCTTCAGATGTTACTGCCTAGTTCACAGGGCGGTTGGGACCCGCCATACAAGCGCGTAGGTGGCGTAGGTGGTAAAGCAGTCGAGTACATTGACGGCGCTACGATTCCTCTCAGACGCATGGGATAACCTCCTCGGCCCTCCCCGCAAACCCTCTCCCTTGCCTCGTACTTTGTCCCCGACGCACATAGATCGCATGTGTATATCCTTGAAGAGTCTGTACTTGTAAGCGAGCGCATCGGAATCAGAGAGGCAGATGGATATGCTTACTTTCGCACCGGAACAGATGCGTTCCTCCGTCTTCGCTCGACTCGCTCGCGAGATCGGATTTTCGTCGGCCGGGCGTCGGAGAGCTGAGCCGGGCTGGAGACGGCGCCTCGGCGCCTGGCGGAGTCGTATGTCTGGGTATGATGACGACACGCAGCCTGTCTCGGAGCTCGTCAGAGCACAGACAGGGCGTCTCTTCGTTCGGCTTACGCGCTCGAGAAGGCGAGACTGTCGGCCGAGTACTGTGGCCGAGTACTGTGGCCGAGTACCTATGCTCGGGCAGGCCGACCTCTCATGCATCCGGCTTCCTTGTCCCCTCAACCTCCTCCCCGGCTCCCTCTGCGCCGGCAGTCTTCCTGGTACCCCTCCTGGCGGTCTTTTTGGTAGTCTTCCCGGCGGCCTTCCCGGCGGCATTCCTGGCGGCCTTCTCGGGAGGCCGGGGGGAGGCGACGGGGAACCTCTTGGCCCGGCCGCAGGTGTTGCACTTGATGACGAGGACGTCGGCCCACGGCTTCCTGCCGCCCCTGCTGCGGTTCTCGACGACGGACGTGCACGTGTCCCCCTCGACGAGGAGGGTGTCGCAGAACTTGCAGACGGTCCGCTTGATGGCCGGGCTGAGGCGCATCATCGTCTTCAGGGCCACGGAGCGCATGTCGGCGAGCAGCCGCCTGGACATGCCCTGGAGAGGGCGGTCCTCTTGGCCCTCCTGCTTCTCCCGGTTCTCTTTGGCGTCCTGCGCCTCCTGCTGCCGGTGCGGCTGCTTCTGCTCCTCCTGCTGCCCCCCCTGCCCGAGCCGGGGGGCGTCACGATCCGGCCCCCCCGCGGGAGCAGGCGTCTGCGTCTGCGCCAGCAGCACGGCGGCCTGGAACAGGAACGAGGCCCTGCTGTAGAGCGGCCGGTTCGGCACCCCCGCGTCCTTGTTCTTGGCCATCTCGGCTATCGCTCTCTCCAGCAGGCCGCTTTCGGAGGCAAGTCACGCAGCTCGTCGATCGTGTTCATTGAGTGAGGAGAGCCCGGCGGAGCCCAGGAAAAAAAGCCGACGATATTTCCATCAGTAACTGCCAGCGACCGCTAGCAACTGCTGCACCTACAGCGACCTGTACCGCTAGCGACCTGCACAGCGCCCTGCACAGCGACCTGCACAGCGACCTGCACAGCGACCTGCGACCTGCAAAGCGCCCTGCACAGCGCCCTGCATAGCGACTGTTGCAGAGGCTGCCCGCTGGAACCCCAGCTGCCCGCTGGAACTCCAGCGGAAGACGCGCCCCGCAAAGGCCCTTTAGCGGCCCGTGCATGGCGCGGCGGCCGCTGGCGCGACGAGAGTGGCAGCCTGCCAGCTGCCAACTGCCAACCCTCGCTCCCCGCGAGCGCCAAGTGGCCGGATCCCTGCTGCCTATTCCTGATTGCGGCTAGCCTGCGCGCGGGTGGCGGCGGCTGGCAAGGCAGAACATGTACCCGGGCGCGTGAAACTTCCTCCGACCATCCTCCTGCTGCGTTTGCTCGCTCCCTCAAATTTTCTCAACCCATTCCTTCTGTCAGCCAGCCACCTTTCTCAAGCCTCGAAGGACCAACCTTTTCCACTCTGTCCTCTCCTTCTTTGTTAGTCGCAGGAAATCGCTATTTTCTCTATCGCGCCATTCCGACCGCCTGCAATCCGCATCTCCCCGGAACTCCCTCGTTTCGCTTGACCAGCTCGACCTCTCCCGCCGACCGCTTCTCACCAGCGGCCCCCAGCGCAGCTCTCCCCCCTCGGTTCTGACGTCTGCGTCACCCCTCCTCGCCCGTCCAGCAATCGCCCGCGGGCGCATATCCAACCATCTCGGCAGCGCGCGGCATCGCTAGCACCGACAACCATCAACACAATGTCTGCCGAGGAGGATCTCATCGACTACTCCGACGAGGAGCTCAACGCCAACGAGGATGCCGCCACCACGGTGTCCAACGGCAGGAAGGACGGCGCCGCGACGCCCGACGATAGCGTCGATAAGAAGGGCAGTTACGTCGGCATCCACTCGACCGGGTTTCGCGACTTCCTGCTCAAGCCCGAGCTCCTTCGTGCCATCGCCGACTGCGGTTTCGAGCATCCTTCGGAGGGTTAGTCCTGCAAACTTTTGATCTCCCAGCTCACCCACCCATTCTGCCCCTCCTACATCTTCCAGAGAGGTGTCCGTCCATCGCGCAGCCGCCGAGAAGAGGAGAGGGATATGCAAAAGAAAAAGAAGGAGAGGCGGCCGAACGAGATGGGGGCACACAAGGCAGAGCACAAAGAAGAGCACAAAGAAGGGCACAACGGGGGCCAGGCGCCTGAGGCCGTGCGGCCACTCTGGCGCCCCCGGCCAACGTCGAAGTCGCATGTCTGCCGATTCGGACACGTCGAACGCGTCAGGCGCCGCCCGCTACGGCTACGGCCCTCCGGCTGTCCCCTACGGGACGGGCAACCCCCCCCCCCCCCCCCTCCCCCCCGCGAAGGCGGTGTAGCTTTTCCGACGTGCCCCCCGGAGGCTGCTACGCCTGGGGCAGTACGAGGGGCTGGGCCGTGGCCCCTTTCGGGGGACCGCGGCCGACGCGCTCTTCTTTTCCTTTGTATGGTCTGGCTTGGGCAAGCCCGCACGTCAGGACCACCGCGCATGTGGTGGAAGCTGGCCTCCCTTTGGGGGTTCCGGTTTTGATGGGACGGACCGACGCGCCTTCCCGGCCGCCTACCCACGCATCACCTCCTGCATGGCTTCTCTGAAAAGAGGAGCCGTCAGATCGTGCGAAGTCTCCCGTCCTTTCCAAGACGGTGGAGTGCGTGTGCACGGAGCGTGTGCCCGGCGCCGGCGCAATCGGGGTGGCCATCCTGGCCTCCCCCGACCATGATCGACCTTGCCCTCCCCCGCGGGAGGGCTTTGGATCGCGACGGACCCTACGTTCGCGGAACCTCTTCCTTGGATGCCAAAAGCAGCTCTCCTGCAGCGATGGACGGACCCTACCACGCGCGATTTCCCGTCATTCGTTCCAAACTTGCAAGACACATATCTGACCTCGATCGAACCACTACAGTGCAGCAGACGTGTATCCCGCAGGCCATGGTTGGCGGCGACATCATCTGCCAGGCCAAGTCTGGACTCGGCAAAACGGCCGTCTTCGTCCTGACCACCCTCCAGCAGATCGAGCCCGTCGCTGGTGAGTGCTCCGTCTTGGTCATGTGCCACACCCGTGAGCTTGCCTTCCAGATCCGGAACGAGTACAACCGCTTCTCCAAGTACATGCCCGAGATCAAGACGAATGTCTTCTACGGCGGCACTCCCATCCAGAAGGATGCGGAGATCCTCCGGAACAAGGATACCCACCCCCACATCATTGTCGGAACCCCCGGTCGCCTCAACGCCCTGGTTCGCGACAAGTACCTGCGTCTCGGCAGCGTCCGCATCTTTGTGCTTGATGAATGCGATAAGATGCTAGAGCAGATCGGTACGTTGCCCCTCCCGGGCCGACTTCCCCAGCCGCTCTCCGTGCTGACCAGACGCGCTCGCGTGACTTTACCCCTTCCCAGATATGCGTCGGGACGTCCAAGAGATCTTCCGTGCCACGCCCCAGCAGAAGCAGGTCATGATGTTCTCAGCCACGCTGTCGGACGAGATCAAGCCCATCTGCCGGAAGTTCATGCAGAACCCGACCGAGCACTACGTCGACGAGGACACCAAGTTGACCCTCCACGGTCTCCAGCAGTACTACATCCCTCTGGAGGAGCGGGAGAAGAACCGCAAGCTCAACGAGCTGCTGGACGAGCTGCAGTTCAACCAGGTCATCATCTTCGTCAAGAGCACCGTCCGCGCGACCGAGCTGGACAAGCTGCTCCGCGAGTGCAACTTCCCTTCCATCGCCGTCCACTCCGGCGTGAGCCAGGAGGAGCGGTAGGTTTCTCCCTCCCCACGTTCCCGCGCGCTCGCTCTCTGCTCCGCGGCTGTCGGCTAATACCGTGATTAGTATCAAGCGGTACAAGGACTTTAAGGAGTTCAGCAAGCGCATCTGCGTGGCGACCGACGTCTTCGGCCGCGGTATCGACATCGAGCGGATCAACCTGGCCATCAACTACGATCTCCCTGCTGACGCCGACTCCTACCTGCATCGCGTGGGCCGCGCTGGACGCTTCGGTACTAAGGGCCTGGCAATTTCCTTCGTGAGCAGCGAGCAGGACAAGGAAGTCCTCCGGTCTATCGAGAAGCGATTCGAGGTTGCCCTTCCGTAAGTTCATATCCTACTCGGCGTCGCGTGCGATCGGGTCACTGACTCGCATGATCTCTACAGGGAGTTCCCCAAGGAGGGCGTGGACGCGAGCACCTACATGGCCTCGTAAGCGCCTGGACGCATTGTCAGATCGTCGTGTGTTAGTTGCGTGGACCGGCCTCAGAAGGACTTCTTGAGGAACTTTTTACAGTCGCCGCTGGCTGGGTTTTTGACTCCGGGGTTGTCTGCCCGTTTGGCCCCGGTATCTTAGTTGTCAAGCACTTCTTCTCGGACTTACTCCCACCCATTTAGCCATGCCACAACAGAGCATGCATCTCTTCTCCAATAACGGGTGGCACCTAGCGCACAACGGATAAGGGTGTACGCGGCAGCTGCTATTTTAAAAAAAAATACAGGGTGTATGTTTTCGATATTGTCTCGTCTCGTCTTTCTTTTTCTCTCCCCCGGCGAGGGGCGCAGTATGTCGTAGTCGCCATCTAGCGGACGGATCACGCCTCACAGACTGGAACTCAAGGCGCTTGCTGTTTACTGTTCGCCTGATTACTGTTTGCTCGACTTTCCTATGCGATAAGTAGTTGTTGTTTCAGCTGTCGGCTTTTGCTCTATCTGAGGCTATCCAGATTGGAATTTCTGTCTACCTCGCCTCTTTCCCTCTTGGTAGTTATCCCGTTGCCTATTAGCCCCTAGTTCCTAGTTTCTGCCCCCCAGTCCTCGAGTTCGCAAGCCCGGGCGTGATGATCCCCCCAGCAATTGGCAATGCACATGAGTAATTTAGCAAATTCGAGTATGGCTGAACAGAAGGACTAGACGGTGGACAAGACGTGGGGACGGCAGAGAGAGGAAAAGGATGGTGGCAGAGGGGGGAAGGGGACGGGAACGGCTCGTGGTTGCAACGGGGGCAGAACAGGTACGAGGCAACACCGGCTCCGCCGTATCTGCCGTGGTCTGGGAAGAAGATCAGGCCACTTGCCAGGTAGGTAGGTAGCCTAGGTGAGGCAGGGACAAGACCTTCCAGCCCTTCATGGAGCCTCCCTCGCTCTCGCTCACCCTCCCCCTCATTCTATCTATGTCTCTATTTCTCGAATTGGGACCACGGGCGTGTACAAACCGGGCGAGAGGTAATACTGAAGATCACGCGAGGGGTGAGGGAATAGGGAGGACAACCTATGTAGCTAGAAGTACCCAGGCAGGTACAGGCAGGGGCTGGTGTATGGGATCTGCCCCTTTTCCGTAAGGCATCATGGCCCGCGAGAGAGCGAGAGAGCGAGCGAGCGAGCGAGCAGAGCAGGCAGGCAGGCAGGCAGTAAGCAGGTTGCATCTCCGATATACGAGTGGGGTTACACGTCTACATCCCACGTCTGCCGCGTTCTAAGTTGCCCTGCTCTCCCGCCTATCCGCCTGCTTGTCTGCCGCGTAGTCGCCTTTTGTTATCTCTCGTACGTCGGCGCCACTTGCTTACGCATAGACAGGCCGAAGAGGCAAACTGCACCATCCCCATTTCCTCTCCTTTATTCCTGTGTCTCTCCCTCTCAGTAGCGGGGCGGCGGATAGGAGATGTGAGAGGTGAGAGGTGAGAGGCGTGAAGTGATACACCGTCGGAGTAAGGTAATGCTCGCAGTTGGACTTGTAGTACTCGTTTTTGGCCTTTCGGGAGGCTACTCCAGCTGCAGCTGTTGATCTACCTGACATACCTACGTAGGTAATATACCTGCCTTAGATGTAGGTAGTGGGACTGGTGCAGGCAGTGCTAGTACTAGTGGCAAGCGGCGGGTGGCGGCAGGTGGCAGGTGGCGCTCCTATCTCAGATATGTAAAGTAGGCAAACTGGCAGGCCGAGGATAGGTAGGTAGATAAGGAGGTAGTGCGAGAAAGCATCTGGACGCGCTATGGGACACCCTGTCACGAGTGATCGATTGGCGGGGGGCGAATAGGCTAGGCGCAGTATCAGGGAGGGGGCAAGGTCGTTGGTTACCTTTGGCGTTACGAAGGGGCCCGCGGGGGGGGAAGAAAAAGAAAGTAAAAAAAGGGGGCAAGGGTGGCGGTGTTCACTGTACTACATATTACGGTACGTTGTAGTGCACGTGTTGCCTTAGGGACTAGCAAAGTGTCTATCACCAGGAGTAGGCCATAGCCGTGTCTCAACGGCCGTTCTCGCGATATATGGGCGTGTGTCGTGTCGTGCTAAGTCCGTAAGGGCCTGTGATCCCTCGCTCTCCCGTCGGAACGAGAGACGGACGGACGGTGGTTCTGTCGGTAACTGTTCCAGGCCGTAATTAGCAGTCTTTTTTTCGTC
The DNA here is from genome assembly GCA_022813145.1 of Barbatosphaeria neglecta. Classification (NCBI taxonomy): domain Eukaryota; kingdom Fungi; phylum Ascomycota; class Sordariomycetes; order Barbatosphaeriales; family Barbatosphaeriaceae; genus Barbatosphaeria; species Barbatosphaeria neglecta. The sequence goes on along the minus strand of JAKLNC010000365.1, from coordinate 9,727 downwards.
ATACCTGCCTACTTGGTATGCCGGCATGTGATGTCACGCGAGGGGCTCACCTGCTTACGGATATATTCGTTGGCATCCGTCGGATGGCGTCGTCGTCGTCGTCGCTTCGTTCGCGTTCGAGGCTCTCTCGCAGGGTACAGAGCACAGGGCACAGAATGTTGATCACGGAGCGTAGATCACGGAGCGTTGGGGGTTCTTCCACGCCGGGTCCCAGCTTAATGGTCCCAGCTGCGGTCTTAGAACCCCCCCCCCCAACGGCGTACAGGACCGGGAACCTGCATACTAAGTGCAGTAGTCGCCTGGTTCGACATGGATGTCTACATGGATGCCATCCTCGGTATAGTAGAGAGACAGAAAGAAGGGGAGATAGGAAGAAGGAGAGAGAGAGGTGGGGGGGAGAGAGAAAGGCGGGGACGACGCCTCACTGTCTCGTTGTACACCGTCTCGTGTCTCATCGTGCACTATCTCATGCTACATACAATGCGTTGACGACCTGACGTCCCCGAGGTATCCGGTGCATATCGTACGGTGCCTAGCAGGCGAGGATTTGAGGGGTTAGGTGATAGCGAAGGCAGCGTTATAGCACAAGGGCTTGCAAACGCGCACCCTTCTGCGGAAGTAACCCTAAGTAGGAAGGTAGGCAGGCACGTACGTGCTGAAGTGAATAAGGGGGTAAACGGGTCGAACAAGGCAAACAGGGTAAACTAGTGCCTTATGAATACGCGAATGCCGCAGTGAGTTCGGTAACGAGGAGGAGCCTCCCCAAGCGGCCGACTTCGAGGCCTGCAAACACTGGCGTGGCGCGGGCGCTGTCCAGCTAAAGAAGCTGCGGACAGAAGCCGCGGGGAAGACATAAACAACAAACGGTTCCCCGTCAATAGGACAGGTACATAGTCTGGTGAAACCTCCCGGGTCGGTAGGTTATAAAACGTACCCGGAAGGCAGGGGAAGCAAGTAAGCGGGCAGTCCATAAAGAGGAAATTACTACAATGAACGCAAGCAGTACAGAAATGGCTGTGGGTCAGCGGGGCGATGAGGGTGATCTGTGACAGTATTACGCTCAGTAGATGGTCTGTATTGTATATCTTCTCACTGCGCTCTTTACGAAAGCGAGATCTGTCGGACAGCAGCAGGCGCACGGGGCGGAGGGGCGTCACGCGCCCGGATAGTCGGTAAGTGCCTAGAAATAGTAGTCCCGGGATGTTGACGCCTTGCCCCGGGCCGCCGTTGCGCGCACATTCCCGCGGAGACCGTTCAGCCAGCCTTGTTACCACTACCGCTGTTCCACTTCCGGCTTCTGCTTCTGCTTCTGCTTCTGCTTCTGCTTCTGCTTCTGCTTCTGCTTCTGCTTCTGCCTCCGCTGTAAGTCCTTCCACATAAGCAGTTGGAGAAGGAGAGGGTTGTGAAGAGAGAATCTGCGAGCTTCTGGCCGCGGGTTGCCGAAAACGCTCCTGTTATATATAGTAGAGCGTGATGAAGCGGATAAAGAAGAGGTTGAGAGCCTGGCAGAGATCGATAGCGGTGTTATAATAGTGAAACTGAGGCTGCTAAAAGGGGTTGAGAGCTAGGCAGAGCCGTATGAAAAGGGGTAAGCCCCTGCTTAGCGAGGGGGAAGCCCCCCGCGTAAAAGGGGGTTAAGGCCAGGCCGGGGATGTTCACTTGGTGACCTAAGAGCTGACTTAGCTTAACGGTCAACCTAGGTTAGGCATCCGGGTACATCTATCCCCTTGGAGGAGAAAATCTCCATCTGACGATCATCTCCAGTCAATCGTGATGGCCTGAGCTTAACGGTCGGCTAGCTGCGTCCGCTCATTTAGGTACCTACCAAGGAAGTCCTCGAGACATCCGTCTCCCTAGAGAGGGATCTCGATTCATCTCGATTCATCTCTGCGATCGATCATCGAATACTCCCTGAAATAGCAGTGGGGGGTTCGAGTGGGTAGCCTACATAGTAGGCATTTGCAGGGCGTCGTGCCGTTAGCGTCCTAAACACTTCCCTTCTTCTTACATCAGACATCTGCGTCTCAGCTATGAGGTCCAGCCTTCGTCCCCGGGCTTCAAGCCGGTCAGTGGACGAGCGCGATGGGATGCCGCCGGTGACAGCTCGGTGACAGCTCGGGACTCCCTCATCGGACTAAGCCACTTGCGACGTGGAGCATGATACGAGGTCATCCTACATACCAGAAGCCACTTACCGAGGCATCTTGCCTCTTTCCCCTCCTTTTTGCCGCTCGTCGAGAGCTTCCTTCGCATGGATGTGTCCCCAATAAAGCCGTCACGTCTCGCAGGTCGCCTCGCGGTCACGGCTGCCCGGGATCAGGCTGGCGAATGATGTGGCGAGGGCGCGGAGTAGGATGTCCTGTTTTGCCCAAATGGGATCGCGAAGGCCGGATCCGTACGGATCTGGCTCGGACTTAGAGGAGCAGAAAAGAAGTCGCAGGCGCGTGCCGCGGTGTCTCCCGAACCGGGTGGCGAACAGTGAAGGAGGCGTTCCTTCTCGCCTCCATTGTCTCGGAAAGGCTCGGCACAATTTCGAAATCATCTCCGTCCCTTGGACCGGAGAGAGAGAAGGAGAAGTGGGGAGAGGTGAGAAGTTCGGTATTCCATCGAGGGCGAGGCCTTCTCGATCGATACGGCGACTCGATGACTCTACTTTGGAGTTCCTCTCCACTTTGCCCGCTTCCCCTCCTATACGAAAGGAGCGTGCTACGCGAGTACGTTCACGGCGCCACAGCACCGGATACGCAGCGGACGGTGATGCGTGACCTGAGCCGCGCGGCAAGTGTGGTCCGTCCAGTAGTACAGGGTACGCATGGCCTACTCGTAGTAGTAGTGCAGGATCCATGGATGGGGACGGTGGAAGGGCGGCGGAAAGACGGCGGGGCCGTTGTCGCAGGAACACGGCCAGGTGCTCGGCCGTTTCTGCTTTGATTTGTGTTTCTCTGTTGGCCAAGAAGAGCGTTTGTCGAGGCCGAGATGACCGGGATGGCCGAGATCGATGCCTACGAAGTGCTCGTACGATATTACCCTTTCGTCGGGGCTTTGTCCTCAATATTGTTGTGTTCACTATGTCGTTGGCTCAGCTCAGGGTCCCCACCTCGGAGGGCCGCCGGCGGGGGTGTACCAGGGTCGTCTGACGTGCGCCAGTTGGTGGGAAGTGGGAGATGCCGTGACTGAGGGAGCACCCCGGTCCGGAGTGGCGCCCGCCAGGCATCGCCCCCAGCGTGCACACATCGTTACTACGGGGCGCACCGGCGGACAGCGTTCACCGAAGGTGACAGCGTGAACCGGATGATCACCAACAACTGTCGTGGTCGAGGCGTTGGAACGCGACGGATGACCAGCGGGGCTAACTGGCCGGGCGTTACTGGCCCCTGCTACCTCTGTCGTCAGCCTGTCTCCCCTCCGGTCTCGCGGTCTCGCGGTCTCGCGGTCTCGCAGCGTCGTCGTCCCGCCACAGCCGTGCCACCAGGACCAGGCAGAGTCCTCAAGAGCACCTCAGGTGCGACGACGACCACGACGACGAGCACGACCCCGAGGGCGGCCCCTGTCAGGAAGAGAGACATTTCCTGAGGGCAAAGTCCCAAAGGGGAAGTAAGGGGCGGAGAAAAAAAGAAGAAAAAAAAAAGGTTCTCGGTTGAGTCATCGCCTCCTTCCTGTATTCAGATTGATCGCAGCTGCTCGGTTGGATACCGGCTGCGGATGATTGGTCGGGGCCGAGGTCACCACCCGAAAGGCTAAATCAGGGGGGGCGCGGTTGGGCGGACCCCTGTCCTCTTCTCTCCTGTCTGTCTCGTTCTCCCCGGTGTCTCGCCTGAGTGCGCACGCCCCGTGGTGAGAGGGGAGCCTAGGGGAGCCCAGGGGAGCCCAGAGCCCGACCGTGTTCGCGTTGGCCGAGAGACTCGACCGCTTGGGCGACGACCAACAGGCCGGAGAGGACGAGGGGTGGGGGATCCTCTGTCTTCGTTGGCAGGCGCAGCTCGCTGATTCGAGCTGGTTGTCTGCCTTACACGCGGTGGCCGGTGGCCGGGTGCGAAGGCGTCGCCCCGTTGGCAGCGATGCATACGGATGTGTCTCGGACGGTATGAAAATCGTCGCCATCAGGCTACGACTGCAGGGTTACTCTGCATCTGGGGAGGAGGGGGAGGGGAGGAGGGAGGGGAGGAGGGAGGGGAGACGAGGGAGGCCCTAGAAGGCAGCAGAGAGACGGAGGGGGTCCACTGCCACGACCCCCTTCCCATCTGCACTTGTCTGCACTCTTCTTGCCTGCACTCCCAGCGCGCGTTGTTGGCTGCTAGCTGCTGTCTGCTGTCTGCTGTCTGCTGTCGACATCCCCGATATCCCTCCACCCTCTTTCTTTTCTGCTCTGCCGCCCTGCTGTCCGCTCCAAGTGTCCGCCACTAGACACGTACGGAGGGCGCTAGCCGGGCCGCAGGCAGGTCGCAGGCAGGTCGCAGGCAGGCCCCAGACAGGCCCCAGGCAGGCCCCAGGCGGTCGCGCAGGTCGTTGGCTTCTCTCGATAGTTCGCCGCGCCATGCCTGCAGCGAGTAGTCGGTCGCGGCACGTAGGAGAGATACCTAGTGCGGTCTGTTGTCTGCTGCACGGTCTGCTGTAATCCGCACGGTAATATTACGCACCGGGAACGTAATTCGTACAGAGTCGCAGGTGGCGGAGGGTGTGGAGGGGAGAGCAATCTTGGGCGACTCGAAACTGTTGGTGCGCGAGAGCGCTGGAGAGGCTTGGGGCTAGCCGAGGGGGGCGCCGGGGTCCAATCAGCGACCGGGCTATGCCAAAGCGGGGAAGGGGGTTGGATAAAACGAGTTCCGTAAGGACACGGCATCTTTTGCTTTTCTGATCTCTCCTGGTTCCTTTTTGGTCGCTCAGGCGGAAACGCCGTTTGCTGGCGGAGGGCGAAGCAGAAAGAAGCAAGAAAGAAGCGAGAATGCCTCGGGGCTCGGGCGGGCTGCCGCTGGAGACGGGCATCTGTGCAGCTAGCTATCTGTACGGACGCAGACTTCGTTTGACGAGGCTGCGAATTCCCCTCCCCCCCCCCCGGAGCCACGAGAGCCGGCTGGCCGCAGGATAGGTTCCTGGACCTGTCGGGACGCTGGGAAGGCTTCGTGTCCGCGCCGGAGATTGAAAATCTCTTCTCGGGCGATGGGGTCCGAAAAGAAGGCAGCAGAGAAGGCGTCAGAGGCACAGAGGGCACCACGGGCGAGACGGGCGAGAGGCCTTATCGATTCGCTTAGCGTGTGCGTGGTGGTGCCAGCTGATTTGCTACGGGCGACCCGCCTGTCCGCCCCAGCCCTTAGCGCGGCTGGCCATTCGCGGTTGCCTGCTCGCCCAGCCAAGATCCAATCCAGCAGGCGGGCCGCGGGGGGGGGGGGTGGTGCGGAGAGGCAAACGCGTGCGGATTACTTTCCTCATGCTCCGTAAGTGCGACGACTGAGCACCACGAATTATGGAATTATTACACAGGCGGTCAGACGGGAGTCACAGTCGGCTCCCGTAGCAAACTCCCGCCGCAAACACCCTTCCCGGGTTCCCAAGACGGGGGCCCTTGTTTCTTTTCCTGCCGGTGGTTGCCTTGTCCAGGCCTCCAAGACGTGATCGGCCTCGGGCAGTATCCATCCACGACCGAATATACGAACTTCTTCGCAGAGACGACCACGCCACCCGCACCAGCCCTCTGTTGGGCACCGGCTGGTCCATCACCGGTTGGTCCTTGTCCCCCCCGCCCCCTCTCTCCATCCACCCATCTACACCAGTCGCTGCCTCGCCGGGGCGGGTCTCGCAACGACCAACAAGTCGGGTCCCTTGGCGACAACATCACCCTCCGCGCCAGGCAGGTCGGTAATCAGGCAAGTCAGCCAGGCAAGTCAGCCAGGCAAGTCAGTGAGGCGAGCCAGTGGGCGTGCCGGCCAACGAGCCAGCGAGCGTGGAGAGTGCTGCTTCTCCGTGCGGGGCGGAGACTGGCCGACTCGCTGGCTGGCCGACGCGCTGGCTGATGGCTGGTGGCCGATGGCCGTCTCGTTGGCTCTGCTTGGATTCTGCTTGGGCCTCCGACGAGTAAGCCCATGTTCGTTGGACCGACAACGGGCCAGCGTCATGCGTCCTCGCCCGCAACGTCCTGCATCGCCATTGCACCGCAAGTGCACGCATCCTTTTTCTTCTCTCCATTTTTTTTTCTCTTCCTGCTTTTTCTCTTCGCTTTTTTGTCTTCACTTTTTTTTTCTTCTTCGACAGAAGCGACCGTAGATCCGTACACAAGCCATGCGCGAGTCACAAGCTGCCTTCACTCTCCGTACCCGTAGTCTGCCTGACGGAGCCGGCACCTGAAGGTGAGAGGGGGGGGGGGAGGTTTCGGAGAGAAGAGGCGAGGAAGACAGCGTATCTGTACGAAGTACTTGCAACAAGGCTGTGCTGCTCGTGTGGTGCACTTGTCGCGATATATTTGGCGTTAGCAGGAGGGCGGCTGGGGCGAGGGGGGCGGGTCCAGGCACGAACAGTCATACCCCCGATCAAGAACGGCAGCAGGGGGGGGGGGGGAAGACAGCAGGGGAGAGGAGACCTGAGAGGGGCAGAGAAGTGCCAAGAGCATGCATGGGACGCATTGGACGTGGTGAGCGTTTCGGTACCGGGGCCGGCACCCTCGCTTCACGCTCAGCACGCTGAGCGTGCGGACGTGCACTCCTCAGCACTCCTCAGCGCGATCATTATGCTCGAGGAAGGCGAAAACACGCCGGAGAACTTAGGTGACTCGAGCTGACGGCGGCGGTGGCCGTTCAGTGAGGAGAAAATCCTCCTTCTTCCCGAGCAGTTCTATCAGGTGAGGACCTACCCAGCATCGGGTACCAGCTAATAATACCTAAAACTGCTTCCTCTTCAGAGAAAAAGCTGCTGGGTGGATTCCTGCTCATCCTTCCGCATCACAGCACAACGCCTTCGGCCATGCCACTGAAAAAATGGCTTGAAAAACCGAGGCCGGGGGGGGGTCTGCTCCGGTACCACCCGGCCTTCCGCTCCCAGCACATTTTCATTAGCATTAGTATTATCCAGCACTGGAGCAGGACGAATGAGTGCCCATGGTGCCCATCATATCCGCCGCCGGCCACTCATTTCCACAGCGGGAGGTCGTCATATCCGCCAGGTCATCCTATCCGCAGGTTCCGCCCGTCTGTCTCAAGCCACCGCCGAGCGGCGCCACAGGGAGGGGACAAAAGGCGCAAATAATGAGAAATGGCGCCGGGAGGCAGATACCTCCAACACCCCGTCCCAGGATGCCCCCGACGAGCAGGAGAAGAAAGGCAATCCCACGTCCGGCGCGTCGGCGCTGCTGTATCGGTGGCGCCCAGGATGCGCGGGCCTGCTGGGTGTGCCCTTCTCGCGGCCCCGACTACGTCTCCTACTCATGTCTGCCCTTGTGGGTGTGTACTGGAAAGGGGTGTGACTGGCTGCAGACGGCGGACGAACCAGTGACCGGCGAGCGCAGGCAGGCCGACGGCCGTGTTCTTCTGTCCATGTACTCGGTACTCCTGCGTCTGCTCCGTGCGGAAGTCTAGGATCGATGAATGCGTAATCTCTCCGTCTCTGCTGTCCTCTGCCGGCGTCAGCGCACTGCAGACCGTCCAGACAGACCGTCCGCTGCGACCGCCCGTATCTCAGAGGCACAAGTAGGCACCCAGGTACAGAGTACAGACTGCGCCTTGGGCGGCCCCAGTCCCGTCCAGCACAAGGGCAGCGCAGCAGCCCGATGATTGGTGGGACGGGGTAACGTAGTCGGTACCTGCGCGTAGGTACCATGTAGTCTATACCTCGGTTACTTTACCCACCTCGCTCGCTCCCAGCGCTCAGGGACGTGTTGTACTTTTCCCGAAGGGCAACAACTCCAGGACTGGCGAACTCAAAACCGCAGCACCCCCTCGTCTTCGATACTCTCCGCTCCTCTCTCCCCCCCCCCCCTCCCTCCCCCTTTTTTCCCACATCGAGTAAGCAGTCGCGATGTCCGCTTCGAAGATCTAGAAGAGGGTGGACTGTTGGGCAGTCTGCTTGAATCGGTCTTGTGTACGAGAACTTTGTGTACTGTTAACAACCTTGTGTACGACTACAACGACAATCTCTTCCTCGGTCTGGCATCCCGTCGCCGCTCATTTGTCTTCTATCTCCTTCTCTTGCTCCTCTCTCCTCTCTTCTCTCTCCTCTCTCCTCTCTCCTCTCTCCTCTCTTCCCTCTTCGCTTCTCCCGGCCCAGACAGGTTCGCGATTCGCTGTGTCCGTCTGGCCGCTTCCATTCCCCCCGGAGCCCTTCTCTTTTAAGCTCACGCGGTATTCGCCTGCGCCTGCGACGGCGAGCGAGGTTGCCGTCCCCCCTCCGCGATTCTGCGTACGTCCGACCAGAACGACCGACCGCCCGCGCGCGCGACCCATCCGAACCAACCCACTCTCCGCCGCCCCCTCCCGCCTGCTACCTCTTCTCTTCTGCTAGATTTCTTGCGTGCGAACGACCGGCCGGCCAGAGCCAATGCTAAGGTAGTGCGCTGCACTGCCCGGACGAGGAGAAGGAAAGGCCAGAGCAGACCAGAAGTGACGGGAAGGCTGCCCGCAGCAAGCTCTTCACGGTCGAGACTCCCCACGAGGGTGAGGAAGGGGGGAACTTGCCTAGTAAAAAAAGGTAAGGGCCACACCAGATCGAGACCAGACCGGGTCAAGACCAGACCGGTTCTACACACCCAAACCTACTCCCAGGCCTGCCCCTAGCCAGCCATCACCAGCCATACTCGCGGCTTCTCCCCTTGCTACGTACATGCCACCACTCCCTCCACCCTCTGTTCCACTGTCCGCTACACCCTTCACGCTGCCGTCGCTGTGCCTCTGTATGACCGACCGTCTGCGCCGTTGCGGCCGGCCGGGACACAAACACAGCGACGCAGAAACACCACTGCGCTCGCGCGTGCAATCACTCCCCTATCTAGGGGACGGGAGATAGGCTGGCCGTGGCATCGATCCCCTCGATCGTGCCAGAAGCAAAGTTTCCTCGCCTAGCCGCTGCCAATCCGTGCCTCCCGCAGCGCGCAGCCCCCCCAAAGAGCCAATCTCGCGGGGCCGGCGGCGTCGCACCCCTGTTCGTCCTGGCGAAGAAACCAGCCCTCACTCCCATCATCTCCTCCCTCTCTCGTCCCGCCTGATCCGTCCGTACCTTACCTCGCGAAAGTCAGTCGCAGTCGCCCGAAAAAGGCCTGTCGCAAACGGGCTACAAGCAGGTCACAAAGAAGTCGCACCATCCAGGTCACAGAAGGTCGCAGACAAAGCCCATTCCCCTCCCAGATTCTCCCCCCAAGCCCAGGGGCAGCCCAGGCCCAGGATGGGCCCAGCGCCTCCCGTTTCCTTTTGTCTATGCCTCCGGGTCAATACCTACCTCACTTTCTGCCCCAGCCATCCAGCCTCTCCCCTCCCTGCAGTGCCTGCCTACAGGCCTACGAATGCCTACAACCCAGCCCCTAAGTCGTGCGCTTGCCACACTGCCCGTTTCCGTTTCTGGGCGCCATTTTAGGGCGCCATTTCGGGGCTCCATTTCAGGCTGCTCCCCCCTCCTATTCTCGCGTCACACCACCCCTCCAGCAGCCCCAGCAGCCCCAGCAAGCCCCAGCAAGCCCCCCCCCCCCCCCCCCCCCCCCCCCCCCCCGCCCCGCCCCCCCCCCCCCCACGCCCCCCCCCCCCCCCCCCCCCCC
>JAKLNC010000364.1:10625-27902 GCA_022813145.1 Barbatosphaeria neglecta | reverse complement strand
GGGTGTGGCGGCCGGAGTGGGCGGACGCGGGGCGGCTGAGCACGGTGGTGGGCGACCTGGCGCGGCCGCGGCTGGGCGTGGATGCGGCAGCGTGGCAGCAGCTGGCGCGCGAGGTGGACGTGGTTATCCACAACGGCGCGGCGGTGCACTGGGTGCGGCCGTACGCGTCGCTGCAGGCCAGCAACGTGCGGTCGACGCTGGACGCCATGGCGCTGGCCAACGAGGGCCGGCCCAAGCTGTTCGCCTTCGTCAGCTCGACCAGCGTGCTGGACACGGAGCACTACGTGCGGCTGTCGGAGCAGCGCCTGGCCACGGGCCAGCAGGCCGTCGACGAGGCCGACGACCTGGCCGGCAGCCGCGCGGGCCTGTCGACCGGCTACGGCCAGACCAAGTTCGTGGCCGAGCAGCTGGTGCGCGAGGCCGGCCGGCGCGGCCTCCGCGGGTCGGTGGTGCGGCCGGGCTACGTGCTGGGCCACGCGCGGACGGGCGTGTGCAACACGGACGACTTCCTGGTGCGCCTGCTAAAGGGCTCGGTGCAGCTGGGCTGCCGGCCGCACATCGTCAACACGGTCAACGCGGTGCCCGTCGACCACGTGGCGCGCGTGGTGGCCGCCGCCGCGCTCAACCCGCTGCCGGGCGGCGTGCACGTGGTCCACGTCACCGGCCACCCGCGCCTGCGCATGAACGAGTACCTGGCCCTGCTGGAGTACTACGGCTACCGCGTGCCCGAGGTGGCCTACGACGCCTGGAAGGCCGAGCTGGAGCGCTACGTGTCCGCCGGCGGGCCGGAGAAGGACCAGGAGCAGCACGCGCTGATCCCGCTGTTCCACTTCTGCACTGCCGACCTGCCCGCCACCACGCGCGCCCCCGAGCTGGACGACCGCAACGCCGTGCGCGTGCTCAAGGCTGACGCCGACCACTGGACCGGCGTCGACGAGAGCGTCGGCTGCGGCGTCGGCCGCGACGAGGTCGGCCGCTACCTGCGCTACCTGGCCGAGATCGGCTTCCTGGCCTGGCCCGACGGCCGCGGCCGCCCCCTGCCCGACGTGCGTCTCACCGCCGACCAGCTGCACGCCGCCGGCGCCGTCGGCGGGCGCGGCGGTCACTAGATAGACGTAGACAGCGAGCTGGCCGGCTACGGCTTGGCCAAGACGTTCCTCAGTCCTTCAGTCCTTCAGTCCTTCAGTCCTTCAGTGCCTCAGTGCCTCCAGTGCCTCCAGTGCCTTCCTGCTCACCGACTGTGATCGAGACGATCGGCTCAGGAGAAGGAGCAGATCGGCCCCCGCCCCGACCCGTAGCGATGTAACCCTTGCGGAGACGGCTCCTGTCGGTCGGCCGAGTGCGGATTATCCGTACTGGGACGGATAGCAGGTGCTACGCCGTCACGGCGTAGACCATCCTCTCTCTAGACACGCGGGGTCCGGAAGGGGCAGAACGCGAGGTTAGCAAGTGCTCTTGCGGTAGAGGATGCTGCGAGATACTGCGGAGGACGGTAGCCCTCCGCTCGGCATCGGATGCGGCTAACCCCTGCTGCCGCTCCCCGTTTAGGGGGATTTCCGAACAGGGGGGGTCGGAGCTCAGCTTCATATGTGTGGCCGGGGTATACAGCGAGCAGGTATTGCGGACTGCCCCCCTAATGTTACTATCCATGGCGAGCGAATCCAGCCGGGGGCATCGTCAACGAACGGCTGCCCGGGTGGCACGAACCTCCCGCGTCACACCGAGCGGTAGCCACCGGGCTCAGCGTTTTTTTTTATTTTTAATTCTGTTTAATTCTATTTTTTATTCTATGTTTATTTTATTTTTAACAGGCACGAGCGCTCGACACAGGAGGTAGATAGGCTCCTCGAGCAGGGAGCCGAGCGGAGTCGCACGTAAATAGGAGGTGCGCCGTCCTGCGGCGGTCTTTTCTGCAACTCCCCCTTCTGCGCGAGGCCGTCCTGCATCTCCCCGGGAAATTACGCCCAGGAGAAGGGCACATTCGAGAAACGGGCACCGAGTGGCTTTCGAAAAGGCCACAGACTGAGATAGGGCCAGATTGAGATACGGCCAGACTGAAATAAGGCCAGACTGAAATAAGGCCAGACTGGAATAAGGCCAGACTGGAATACGACCAGAATTACGGACAGACTCCTGATTCTTGGCTCTGCTGAGTTCCACCCAATTTACCACAATTTGGACGTGCCCCACGGTGGAGGGGCACCTAAATAGGGCGCCTAGGGCAGCTAACTAAGGCGCCTAGGGCAGCTAACTAAGGCGCCAAAGGCACCTGACCGCAGGCACCCAAGAGGCCCAGCTGCAAGCACCCAACTGGAGGCGCCTAAGAGGCACCTGAAAGGCCCTAAAAGCAGGCACCTCTACTACAGCGACACCAAGAAATCCCCAAAAGCAGGCACCTCCGCTACAGCGACACAGTCCCTAAAAGCAGGCACCTCCACTACGGCGACACCAAGAAGTCCCTAAATGCAGGCACCTCCACTAGAATGACACCTAGAAGCCCCTAGATGCGGGCTCCTCCACTACAATGACATCCACTATAATGACACCAAGAAGCCCCTAGATGCAGGCACCTCCACTACAGCGACGCCTACAAGCACCCAGACCCAGCCTGATACCGAGCACAAACACCTACCCGAACGGGCCAGAGCCAGAATCTCGAGATCCTCCTGGCCAAAACGCGAAACACCACAACACAAGACAAATTCCTTTCCGCTCTCCCCTTCCTCCCTCATCCTCCACAACCTCCACCCCCTTCATCCTTCGTCTCCACCCCCCATCTCCCGTCCCTCAGCGCGTCATTCACGTGCAGATTGGCAGATCCGAGCCCTCGACACTCATCACGTCGCATCCATCCCCGTCTGAAGGAAGCCAACTTCCGCCAGATCGGGGTTGGTCCCCTTCGGACAGCTTCCTGCAGGCAATCGCCTCTCTCGGCTGCCCGCCCGTCCGCCTGCCGTCCGCCACCGACGCCACCAGCAAGGGCCTGCCGTGAGCGGGCCTGCTACCCCAGAGAACCCTGGAAATCCGACTTCAAGGGTCGGCCACTTAGAGCTGCTGTAGGTTCCGTGCCTTTCTACCTCACTCGGGCCACGCCTCCCTTCACCCTCCATTCCCCATCCATTCCTTCACGCACCTTGTCGCGCACCTTGTCGCGCACCTCGTAGCGCAGCTCGTCGCGCACCTTGTCACGCACCTAGTCACGCACTTCGTCACGCACCTCCTCACTGAACCTCGTACGCACCTTGTCGCGCACCTTCTGGCACCTCTCTGAGCACCTCTCTGAGCACCTCTCTGAGCACCTCTTTGAGCATCTCTTCCAGTACCGATTAGGACCCCGGCACAGAGCAGCACAGGAGACAGCCGCAGCATCGCCGGTAAACTTGCTCTTGCTGCTGCGCCTAGACGACCCAGTTTGGAGGGCGGCCCGAGTCGATAAGAAAGGATCCCAGACAAAGGTGCTAGCAGGTACCAGAAAAAGAAGCCCCATCACCTCGTCGCTATTCTGCGCGCCACCCCTTCCTCTCCAACTTCCTTCTCCCCGACTTCCCTCCCTCCGATTTGTCCGCCCTCCCTCCTCCCCTAGTCTTGTCTCCTCCTTTTTGCCGCACCCCCTGCATTTCGCACCGCACTGCCGGTGGTTTCGACTCCCTGCGACCGCGGCTTGCGGCAAACTTCCAGCTGTTCACAATATTCTCCTCGCGCCTCCCGCCCAACCAACACTCCCAGCCAGCACTCCCAACCAGCACTCACCAGCACTCACCAGCACTCCCAACCAGCACTCACCAACACTCCCAACCAGCACTCACCAACACTCCCAACCAGCACTCACCAACACTCACCAACAGCACTCACAACCAGCACTCCCAACCAGCACTCCATCTGCCAGTATTCCCTACCTAACCTACTCTGCCACCCAGCAGGGGCCTTGTCCGCTATAGCTTCTAAAGTCTCGGGAGACGGCCTATCACGCACGGTCTCGCCGCACAGCCACAGATCTGGTACGTGCAAGACGTCATCGCCCCTTCTACCTCCATCCTGACCAACCCTGCCCGTGCCTCTTCCTGCCTCTTCCTGCGCCGCTGCCGAATACACACCTACCAGGAGCCAGCTTGAAGCCTATTGCTATGACCGCCGAAAGACCTGCTAAATGACCTGCTAAATGACCTGCTAAATGACCTGCAGCAGCACAGTTGGCGAGCAAAGGACAGCAGGCCATCGCTGTCCAGATCGCTGTCCAGATCGGCAGACATCCAGGAGGCGAAGACGTACGTACAACCCCCCCCCCCCCTCCTGCTTTCCCCTCCTGCTTTCCCCTCCTGCTTTTCCGTCCGCCGGCCGGCCATCCTCTGCATACGGCATACCGTACTTGACGCTGACCCCCGGGTGCTCCCCAGTACGAACCGTGTTTCCCCTACTTACCTCACCTCTCACCTCCAGTGCCACGCGCAAAACATCTCCATCCCTCTTCTCTCCCCTCCTTACCGTCCGACCCCGCGGTGGTACAGCCACGCGTTCCCGACCGAGTATTGGCGCGCGAACTCGCCAACCAGGACCCGTCGGCGTGATAGGCGGCCGGGATAACCAGCCAGGCGTCATCGTCGAGGAGCACCGCAGCCGGCACGTGCCTGCGCCTCTCGAGTTCGATATCTCCAGCTCGAGATGCCCGACAATTATTTCGACCCCTTTTGTGAGTGCGCCGCGACGTTTGGACGCTTCTTCCGATTCGCGATTTACCCATGAGCACGCCCCGTTCTCCTCCCGTCCGTCTTGGCCACCCGTCCACCCGTCGTCTCGATCCCCGTTTCTTCCGCAGCGATCACGGCCCCGTTCCCAGTTTTTTGTCCCATTCCCTGTTTTTTCTTCCTCCTGTTGTCCCTTGTGCTGCCTCCTTTGCCTCGGCCCCTCTTGCTTGGTCCCCAACGCCTTGTCCTGCTGCCTTTCCTGTACTCTGTCTGCTGTTCCTCTTGCTGTTCCTACTCTGCTGTCCTGCCCTGCTGCTCCTGCCCTGCTGCTCCTGCCCTGCTGCTCTTCCTGTTCCCGTAATCTATACAGGCAGCAAACACTCCCTTCCCATCTGCTCAGCCCATGTACTGTGCGCCCTGCTGTGTCATGTAGAGGAGATTTGCTGTTTCATCCCGTGCCCCTCTGTCCCCTCCTCCCCTTCCACGGCGCCGCTCTTCTGCATGCACCCGCCCGCGCCCGCCCTGTATTCTTGTGCTTTTTTCTCCCCTTTTCCTCCTTTTTTTCCCTCCTTTTTTCCCTCCTTTTTTCCCTCCTTTTTTCCCTCCCTTATCTCTCTTTTTCTCCCTTACTGACGCGCTCTTCTCATGGACTAGCTACTCAGAGATCGGCAGGTGGTGGCCTGCAATTCTCGTCCAACAATCCTTTTCGAAACCGCACTGCATCGCCTGGAATCCCGACAAGCCCGGTCTCTCCATTTGAAGACCCCCCCCCACGGCCTGTCTCCAGAAATCCTTTTCTGGATCCGGGCAACAGCACGGTGACGAGCAAGAGCCAAACCATCAACCCCAACATCAATCTGAATGCCAGCCAGAATCCCGACCAGCTCCTCATAACCACAGCTGACAGCGACATGGCTGGGATGCGTGCCAACAAGGCCTCTCCGAGCATGGAGCAGAACATGGAGGACATTTTTGTAAGTGCCTCCTGCATGGCCCGACCTCCCGCATCTCCCATCCCCCCCATCGTTTCCCTTCATCGTTTCCCTTCATCCTTTCCCTTCATCCTTTCCCTCATTTGCGGCACACTGCTTCAACATGCAGCATTTAGGGGGTGCTGGATTCTCTGCATTGGCATGATCGGCAGGGTTTGCAGAATTTCGCTAACTTTTTTCCCCTCTTCCTTCCTCCCCTCTCCCACGGCAGGGCGATCTCGTTATTGACGGCAAGAAGCCGATGCCGCCTCCTCTGGTGCCGTCGAACAACCGACCGATACCCCCCCCACCCCGCGGCGCGCCGCCGGGCGCCAGCCGAGGCCAGGGCGCCGCCGGACCTCCGCGGCCGGCTAGAGACAACGGCAGTATCGGCAGTATCGGCGTGAATTCCCAGATGGCGCCCCCTCCCGGCCGCCGGCCGACGGAGCCGACTTTCCAGCACCGCCCTACCCGCTCTCAGGAGGAGGCGCAGAGGGCGCGTCGGATGCAGGCGAACCCGAGCGTCGTTCCGCAGGACGCGGCGGCGAGGAAGCGAGCGGACGGCCGGCCACGGCGCAATAGCGAATCGTCGATAATGGATAGCGATAAGGGCCTATCTGAGGACGAGCTGAAGCTCAGGGATATCCGCCGGCGCGATCGGGAGCGTCGCCAGAACCGCGACAGGTTGAAACCGAGTAATAGGCGCCTCGATGTTATCGACCAGTTAGATGCCACTAGCATTTTCGGTACTGGAGGTAAGTTGTTTCGCTCCTCTCCCTTTTCCCTTCCCTTTTTCCGTCCCTTTTTCCCTCCTTTTTCCCTCCTTTTTCCCTCCTGTTTTCCTCCTATTTTCCTCCCTCGTCCTCGTTTCTCCTCCCTCGTTTCTCCATCTTGTCTACACGTGCTCATTGTCTCTTTCGGCAGTCTTCCATCACGATGGACCGTTCGACGCTCTCATTCCGCGTCGCAACCGCGAGGGTAGCCAGCGGGCCCCCATGGGAGCGTTCCCGGAGGGCTCCCTGAACAACGCCATCGGCGGCTCGGGACCGCTCAATGAGCGACCGGAATATACCGCCTTCATGGGTAGGGGCGGCCCCGAAGCGTTTAAGGACTACAACAAGGGCGCCACCTGTTCCGAGAAGGCAGGTTCTTCCGTCATCCAGCCGGTATTCGACCCCTTGAGCCGCGGCTCCGTCCTGCACGGGGACGAGTCGCTCGGCCTGGGGACGTCTACATTTCTTGAGGGCACGCCGGCTGCCCGCAGCACCATCGAGCGCCGCGAGGCCGAGAAGGCGGCCGATGGTGCCGACGGCAATCTTCAGCGCAAGAAGTCTATCGTCGCTCGTGTTCGCGGCGGCCTCAACCGGCCGCGCGACGTCCAGCCATCCGGTCGAATGACCAACCCCGAGCCGGCCCTCGGTCGCCCCTCGCCATCGGCCGACGTGCCCCTACCGCCGGCGACCTCGTTCTCGGAGAGGAACCCGTTCTTCGAGGGCTTCGACAGTAAGGGCGACGAAGTCATCAGCACGCGCAGTCGCAAGGACTCGGGCTCGGGCCCTAAGCCGCCCATGAGCCCGCCCCGGGGTTTCGGCCTCGAGCGTCGGGCCACCACCGACAGCGCCGTCTCGGGCGAGGACGGACAGCCTGGCAAACAGGGCGGCGGATTCCTAGCTCGCGTCCGAAGTCTCAAGGGTAACCGTCGGGCGCGGCCCGACGGCACCGGCGACGCGGACTCGAAGCAGGCCTAGCGGCCCCGATTCGTCGTCCAAGAGCCGCACCAGTGGCTGGCGATCTGTCTCTGCGACTCCTGCTGGCTCCAATCGATGGAGAAGAACACGGCCTGATCTCTCGCATCCCCCCATCCCATACGGTCGCAACCCATCCTATCTATCTTGATCCTGACCCCTCCCCGCACGGAGGAACGGAGGAACTACTTGTCAGACGTTTTTGTTGTCATACCTTGTCGCGCCGACATCCTTCAGCCGACATTCTTCAGCCAACATCCTTCAGCTGGCATCCTTCAGCTGGTATCCTTCAGCTGGCATCCTTCACCCAGCTTTCTTTACCGCCTTTTTCCTGTTAAGGCCTCTTCCAGGCCTGGGACCGAACAATGCGGACCCGGGCAAGGGTGAGCAAGGACAGGGGAGAGCAGAGGAGAGCAAAGGAGAGCGTCCCAAAGTCATCAGGCAACAAATATTATCTGCCATCAGCAACAGGGACGCCTCTAGAGGCCCCCCCTACCGCTACCATTAACCCCACTATCCACTCTACCACAGCCAGGCCGGCTCTCGGGCAGACCTGGTCTTATGGACATTCTATACCCCATACCCGTCTTATCCAGAGTTATGTACCACTAATTGGAGCCGCAGAGCTTCACGTCCCTTCCTTACTTTTCCTTTCTGTTTCTGCCCCCTTGTTTGTCGTGACATGGTTGGGCCATGGGGATGATGAAAGGGGGTCCCAGGAGGGTAGGAGGAGTGTTGTATCCTGTTTTTTCCCTCTTTGGCACCAGTGCCACCGATCGAGACCGGGCTGTACCATGCACGACAGGCTTACGGCCTCTTCATGCCATGCTCTCTCTCTTACAGGAGGTGTTATCGGAGGTGTCAGTCAAGCACGTGCGGCGCCAGGCATAGATGCATGTCTATCTGCTGCTGCAGCAGTCTTCCTAGGTCAGATCAAGTATGAAGCAAAGTCTTGTTAAGTATTAATGTGTTTGCACCTGGCCCGGGTATACATACCTACAGGTATTTGCAGCAACACGCATTGATGTGATGCCACGTCGCCTTGTAGGAATTAGCCCTGGATTGCCATAGCTAAGGTACAGGCAGCTTCCTACCAATTTCGCCCTGAATAAGGTCCAAGGCCGCCTGGCCGGGATTAGATAATTTCCCTTGTCTAGCCTTGGGCCAAGTAGTTCCCTTATCTAGCCTGCTAAGCGGCCTTAGCCTCGCAGGCCTGCCGTCATGGCCGCCTCCTTCGCCCTCTTGAAGCTACCGAGGAATGGCCTATTGAACGATGTCTTCCTGCGAGGCTTGACGGCACCTGCCTCGCAAATTCGCGCGCCTCATAAGGCCCTCTACTTGCCTTCATCAACCCTCTTGTCCGTCTCCGTTATTAGCAAGCTCAGCACGGACGAGGCCTAACTACCTTACACGGAATTACTACTCAGGGTAATGCTCCCGGGGGACCGAGGCAATCAGAAGGCCCAGTTCCTAAACCTCCAGGGCTTCGGCCAGGCCCTGCAACGGCTCAGCCACGGCAATCCGGGGCTAATCAGGCCGGCCATCCCAGGGCGGGTAAGGCTAGCCGCCTCCCCTATAAAAACGTTCTTTGCTTTGATCAGCCGCAGCAGGTAGCTTTATTAAGTAGTAATGGCTTTCTTTGTATATACCATATGTAGTTCGTACATTACGTGCATTGCATGCGTTGCTAGGTTTGCCGAAATTTAGTTGACGGACTCATACGAGGCGTAAGGAAATCAGCGCTGGTACGTAAATTTTGGTGGTGGTTGCTAGTGATCTGGAGCACTCTGCCTGATTAGACACAGTCGTGCTAGCATTTCTGCAGTGTTTTATCGGGATTCGAACGCCAGATTCCCGGATGCCAATCGACGGCGAACTTATGAAGGTACTGAATCAGATGTGTTGAGTTGAGCATATAAGCCGAAGTAATTGCGAAAGTCGTTTTTTTTGGAATTTACTTTTGCCGCAGTTTGCAACGCAACAGGATGTGATCTCGTAGAGGCACTGACTTCAGATTCGATCTCGTGGACGTGCTGGATGGGGGTGGAAGTCGCGGAGCAGCGAGACAGCTCGAAACGTTCTGAGGAGAAAGGACATCGACGAGGGAGTATATCTCGAGAAGGAGGAACATCCCGAGGAAGAACATCCCGACGAGGAAGAACATCCCAAAAAGAAAGATGCTGCTCTGCTCCGGGTTGGCGGAACTCGACGCTTTCTTCCCGACGATTTCCTCTCCTCACTTTTCTCCCGGCTTCCCGCGTCGCTGTCCGCAATGTGGTCGAGGATCGGAAAAGGGGTTAACGGCCGGAAGAGCCCAGCACTGACGACGAGAAGGTGAAGGAGGCGAACATCTGTATCGAGAACGCCCACGGGCAGACGCCTGGAACGTCCACCTCGAGCCGTGAAAGACAGGCGGAGTTCCTAACACCTCTCTGCTGGGTTCCGTGTGCTCTCGGCGTCCCTTGGAAATCCGCGGGAAGAAGTAATTCTCACGCTAGGTCGTACTCATAACCGCAGCAGGTCCCCAAGGTGAACGGCCTCTGGTTGATAGTACGACGTAGATAAGGGTGGCGTCTCCCCCACGTCGTATTCACTAGGCTTCGCCTCCGACCGACGCTTGGATGCCCCAATGCCACGAAGCAGAAAGGAACTGACTCGTGGCGGCCCAGCGTCCATAGCGACGTCGCTTTGAATCCTTCGACGTCGGCTCTTCTGATCAACCCGAAGCTGTTCACCCATCGAATGCCCGGATGCTCCACGATGCCCCGATGCCCTTCGACGGTGATCTGACTCTAGATACAATCTCGCATCGAGGCCGGAACTCCCGCCCGTTGAAGCGCCCGTCCCCGACGCTACCGATCAGGATATCCAGCTGCTCGAACTTAGCAATCCAGTCCAGCATCCACTCGTCACTCTTAGCCCCATCTGGCACCATAGCGCGTTGCCCAGCTCCAGGCTGCGCATGATCAGTTCGACCCCTTCTTAGCCAGGTCCTCCTGCATATGATCCAGGTCCATCTCGGAACGGGATGCTGCGCTAGGAGATGCAGACCGGGAAAACGTGTTTTCGACCTGTCGAGAAGCGGAGACCGCGGCGTCCTTGCTATCCGCCACGACGCTGACGCCCCAATGGCCCCTTTGCTGGCTGGGCAAGTTCCGAGTCCATAGGTCCCAGGTGTAGAGTCGAAAAAGAGATGTCTCCACGCAGTGCAAAAGAGGTGAGCTAAGACAGGTATAGGAAGCAGGGCTGCAAGCCAGGTAAACTTGCTGGATGAGCGCTAAGGCAAGTGTTCAACGGACAGTGAAGCAAGTGCAAGCAGACAAGCCAAAGCAGCAGTTTGCCAGTCAACATCCATCCCTGCCAGTTGACCCTGACAGGTACAGGTACAGGTGCCTAGTCCTCCCGCGTTATCGGGTTTGTGGTATCGTCCTTAGTGATTGCGACCGTCCGACGGAGTACGGGAACAAATCGCCTGGTCGGTGTAGTGTGATCGCGTCATGGGGCGGCTAGGTTGGCTTGGGGGGACTGATTGTTGTTCTTCCCCCCCGTTGTTATATAGGTAGTCATCATTGGCAAGGATAGGTGCCAGCGGCACACGATGCCTTTGTGGCCGTCCACTTCCTTGCGGAAGGCGTGCTCGCCGCAGGTGAAGACGATGCACATTGTTGGACTTTTTTGCCGGCGCTGGCGCGCGTGTGTGCCAGTGTGCCTGCTGCTGCTGCTGCTACTGCAACTCCATATTGCGTCGGGTTGCAGCTCTTCCTCAGCGGGCTAGTGCGTCGAAGTTGTCACGTAGAGTAGATTACTTATGTTGAACTTGAGAGTTGGTTGATTGTGTTGTGTGAAGACCGTCAAGCTCTGCTCCACGCCAGCCGTACTCAGGGGCCAGTGCGTTGAGGTCAGGGAGAGGAAGAGGAACGCCACGATGCCTGGACGCCCGGGTGCCCGGACGCCCGGATGCCCGGATGCCCGAGTGCCCGAATGCCCAAATACCCCGATGCCACGATGCCTCGATGTCATTCGACGGTGATCTCGCATGACGCTAAAGTCGGATGCGATCCTGGATCGCGTAAAGGCACTGAATTCAGATGCCCGGCCGTATCGATCGGGCTTCACCTGTGACCGTGGCCTCATCCGAGGGTGAAACCCTGTCGCAGCCGCAGAAGAGGCAAGCGTGGCGACGATGAGTCGCTACCTTCGCCGGGCAGGACCCCGCTGAGGACATGGTTGACCCGCCGCCCCTCGATGGCGGCCGCCTTGTTCGTAGAGAAGGTAGAAAGAAGAACTGCTGGGATGTTTATAGGGCTGGTGGGCTGCAATGCCCGCCTCCTCCAGCCCTTGTGCCAGGTTGCCACAGCCGCAGAAGATTCGCTTGGGGGTTCTCTTGGACCGTAGCGTCGGAAGCGTGGCAGCGCTGCCGAAGTATCGAAACCCTGCCGCAGCCGTAGTGGAGGCGACTCCTTGCGGCTGTAAATAGAGGCAATCGTCGCTCAAACACGGATGTTTGTTAGGTTGGGTGGACTGAGCGAACAGTGGCCTCTGCCCATCTACCGCAACGGGCTCTCTCGCGACGGCGGTAACCGGCGTCATCTAGGAAAGTAGAAAGTCAGGAATGAGGCCTCAAGAAGATGGGGCAAGGCGTGGGTGGCAGGAGGAGGCAGAGGCAGGGGGCAGAGGCAGGAGGCAGGAGGTAGGAGGCAGGAGGCAGAGGCAGGAGGCAGAGGCAGGAGGCAGAGGCAGGAGGCAGGAGGCAGGAGACAAGGCAGGAGGCAGGAGATAAGGCAGGAGAACTCACCGCTAAACGCGCTCTCAGCGACTCATCTCGATCTCAAGCGAAGCGACCGATGGGCCTCGGGTGGTGAGAGACGGTTGAGATGCCCGCTTCAGTTTGATTGATTAGCAAGATGTATGCGAGGTGGCACCCAGCGGGTACTTAAGGGGAGCAGAGGGGCGGATCCGAAGGCAGGAAGCCCTGAACACGTACCTGAAGAGAAGAATGCCGTTTGCCTCACCGATGTTTCCGCGATAGTCGCTTGCTGTTGGCCACCTTCTCCGTGCAAGGCCGCGCGGGCGAACGCCGCCCCAATCCCGCCGCGTTGCTTTGCTTGTTTCGCATCGGCGCCAGTAGATCTGTTGGCGGTGGCCCCAGAGTATCGTGCTCCTTCATATGTCGGTTGTGGCGCTGGCCATTGGGCTCCTCGCCGATGCGAGAAAAATGAGAAAAGACGGGGGATGAGGGGTGGGGGCTGGTTCCAATTCTCCCGTCATAGATTGCTTGGGGAGCTGGTGCCATGCGTAGGGGAAGGGAGTGGAATATGATGGTGGAACTTTCTCGTGGCTCTGCGGCCGGCCTTGACCTTTTGCGAGGTGTCGGCTCTCTCTCTCGCCGGGCCTCTGGATGTTTGGGCGGGCTCTTGCTCCTTGGCGGTGAAAAAAAAAAATCTCGTACTTGTCAAAAGATCTGTGAAGCCGAGCTAGCATCGCGCGCAGGCGAGGCCGAGTTAATGGTATAGTAAGTTCTGATGGAAAAAGTTGGGGAGAAGAAAACGGGTTCAGAAACGAGTCGGCCGGAACGGGGGGGCTGGCTTTTATAAGCGCGTCCAGCGCTTTATGGTTGCATAGACCCGTACTAAGCATAGTACCTGGGTACATAGGGGGAAGGCACCTCAGGCAGGAGGTCCCTCAAGCAGGAGGTCCCTCAAGCAGGAGGTCCCTCAGGCAGGAGGCAGCCAAGAGACGCTCGGAGGGGTGGCCAGAGGGTTGTTTTGATGGATAGAAGCAGTCCTTACTAGGTAGAGGGACATCTAGTCCTTTCAATGGAAGGCTCTAAGAATGCTTTCTTTCCAGTAGGGAGGTACTGCCTGAGCACCGGTACACACCCATCTGGGCAGCTGTCCACATCGCATGCTGAGACGCTTCCAGGAGGAGGTAAAGTAGATGCCATGGGGTGGCCTACCGGGGCGTGAACAGCCCTAGTGAGCCATAGAAGCTTCCGTATCAGGCACCGGTAGGTAAGGGGAGGCTAGGTCGTGAATAGGCGCTCTGAAGTCGGGTCTCCCTTCCTCTATTTGCGCTTGTATCACCATCGTAGGTACGTACCTAGCTGAGGGTGAACGGCTTCAAGCTTGCTAAAAATGGCCCTTACGCACTCCATGGGGATAGTTGGGTCTCAGGGCAGTTTCGCCTCAAAGTTGGTTTCCCTTTCGTGAGCGGATCGAAACAGGTTCCACGCGGACAGGTAGTTGTCGAAAACTTGGAGCCATACCCGCCACTCTAACCCGAGCTTGTGACCCCCCTCAGCCTCGCCTAGCGTCGCTACTGGCGGCACTAGCGTTACCAAGGGGCTATCAGACGCTAGGCACGTCTCGCTAGGCAGAAAGTAGTAATGAAAGCATGGTGCGGGCACATAGTCTTGTATTTGTGGGCACATAGTCTTGTGTTACGGGCACGTAGTCTTGTGTTACGGACACGTAGTCTTGTGTCTGACTGCCGCGAAATTATGACGCGGGTTTTCGGGGACTTGGAATTGCAAACGACAAATAAAGAGGGCGGAAGGCGGACACGGGTCTGAGGTCAAGCGCCGGCTGGCCATCCTTGGGCAAGGCTCAGCAATAGTAGAAGCGGACATGTCTTATAAAATACTGTAGCCACCTACAGTTACCTCCTACAGTTACCTAGGTACTTGCCTAGGTAGGTACTTACCAAGGTAGGAACGTAGGTATTGTGATACTCGGGGCTTAGAAAACAGCTCTATTTTATGCGCATTCAATAGTACTACTTCTCCAACCCTCGTTTCGGTTGTACACTCGTTCCTCTCTCCTTTCCCTCCTGCTACCTTGCTTTTGGTATGATGGTATCGGGATATAGACAAGAGACAGCATGTTTGGAGGATATGCGTAACGCGGAACCATCCACTGCTGGAGTGAAAACTCAAGACACGGCGAGATATCCAACGTCCTCCAGGCACCCATCACGTCCTTAATTTGTGCTTGATAAAAAAAAAGCGAGCGAAAACGAACCCGGTAGCGACTAGCCAACGCCAAGAGTGGTTGAGAGATGACCAAAAAAGAATGTGAACCGCCGCCGCCGTATCCCACCACGCGTTTCCCGGGTTTCCCGTACCATCCGTATAATTATCCCCTCCCTCCCTATGCTTCCATTCCTTGCCCCGTCCATGCGTCGCACGATCGTATCAGACATTACGGTTTTCCAGTCTCGGGCTCGTCGTCCCTTGCTTGTCCTCCTTCTTCTCTCGTCCTCTTCTTCTTTCGTCTTCCTTCTTTTCGAAAGGGGGGGTTGCCGAGAGGGCACGCCGCAGCGGCACCGCTTACAGCATGCCGGCGATCGCGACGACGCCGCCGAGCAGGGCACCGACGACCTTGGCGTTCTGCAGGTCGGGGCCGGGGGCGGCGTTCGTGCCGGTGACAGCAGCACCGAACAGGGTGGTGGTCTGGGTGACGGAGCCCGAGACGGCCTCGGCGACGGTGGCCACGCCGGTGGTGGTGGCGACGGCGCCGTTGGTCGAGACGGTGGTGGTGATGACGGAGGTGCTGGTCTTGTAGGCCCAGCCGGACTGCGAGGCCCAGCCGGGGCACCAGGTGGGGGCGCTGCCGTCGGCCGTCGACCAGGGGCCCCAGGGGCCGCTCCAGCCGTTGCCCCAGCCGCCCCAGCCGGCACCGGGGCCGCCGAACCAGGGCGAGCCGCTCCAGGGGCAGCCGGTGACGGTGAAGACGCCGCCGTCGTAGGTGCGGCTGACGCCGTTCCAGTCGCCGCCGAAGGGGCCCCTGCCGGGGCCGCCGGTGGCGCCGGGGCCCCAGGGACCGGAGGCGGTGACGGTGATCACGCCGGTGCTGCCGGCGGAGGAGCACGAGGAGTAGCGGCTGCACAGCGAGGACGACACGGACGACCAGGTGGACACGCCGGCCGAGGAGGAGCTGCCGCAGTTGGAGTTGATGCAGCTGGCCACGGGGGTCGCGCTGGCGCCGCCGCAGAAATCAGACGGCGCCGGCCAGCTGGTGGTGGTGGCCCAGGCGGAGGACAGACAGTTTTGCTGGGCTTCCGGTCAGACAAGAGTCCCGGGGGGAGAAAGGGGAGGGACAAGAGTCCTGAGGGGAGAAGGGGGAGGAGAAGGGGGAGGAGAAGGGGTAGGAGAAGGGGAGGAGAAGGGGGAGGAGAAGGGGAGAAGGGGGAGGAGAGGGGGAGGAGAAGGGGGAGGAGAAGGGGGACATACAGCACACTCGGGGGCGCCGGCGAACCAGGGCTGGGCGCTGACGAGCGCAGCAGGCGCCAGAACGGCGGAGGCGACGGAGAACTTCATAGCGACAGTGTAGCTTCTCTGGGGAGACGAGACGTTCGTATCGGTCGAGGGGGCAGGTGGCAGGCGGTAGCAGGCGGTAGCAGGAGGATGGCAGAGGCGGGCGTGCTTGCTTGTGTGAAAGTTCGAGGGCAAGACAGGACGGCGTCGAGCAAAAGGGGAGGGGGGCGGCCCTTCAAATAGCAGGAGGCGGCAGGTCCGGGGAGGGCACCGCGCGCGCGGTCGTATAGGTAAGGAGAGATAGCAGACGGCATACCATGCGGAGAGGAGAGAGCTCGCTGGGAGTACCTTACTGGGATGTACCTTAGTAGGGAGTACCCAGCTGCGTGGTACAGCTGCCTGGCAGCCCAGCGAGGGCGGAGGCGGAGGCGGAGGCGGAGGCTGCGGAGGATGGAAGGGTGACGAGGATAACGGGGGCAGAAGGAATCCCTCCCAGCCGGGATGAGCAAACCACGAGGCGACAACACAAAAAAAGAAGTAATGCGATCATGGGCTGGGCCGCGGGAAGGAATGAGATGGGAGGACGTCGCGCTGACAGTGCATACGTATGCCTCAGCATGCAAGTAAATCAGTACGTGTACATCCTCCTGTACCTTGCTTGCACCTCGCATCCAGTACGGCATCCAGCGCCCAGTCCGGTCCTCGCCCGAGGGCCAGCCCGAGCCAGCCCGGTTCCCAGCCCCCCCCCCCTCGCCTGCGACGTATGACCGTTCGTCCGTCGTCCGTTTCGGGACGTAGGGACCTCGAAAGCAGGCCGTAGGTGCCAGCCACGTCCCATGTCCTGCGCCCGGGACCGAGAGGGAGGGAGAGACGAAGCAGGAGAGAAGAGGGAGGGAAAGAGGACGCGCACTGCCGCGGCGGCACTGGTCGGCGGCCGATCGAGGGCCACTAGCTGCATCCTGCAAGAGGCCTGCACAAGGGAAGGGCCAGTGCGACGCTGTGGCGGCGGGCTCGGCATTGGCATCGCCAAGGGAGGCCAATCCGGCGGCGGCGGGGGCCACGCGGAGAAGGCATGGCCAGGGAGGTGGACGCACCCGGAAGCGGATGTATGAGGCACTCGACTATCCTCAGCAGAGGGACGACCGGGGACGACTGGAGGGATAACTGGAGGGACGACTGGGGGGACGACTGGAAGGACGACTGGAAGGACGACTGGGGGGACGACTGGAAGGACGACTGGAGGGACGACTGGAGGGACGACTGGAGGGACGACTGGGGGGACGACTGGAGGGACGACTGGGGGGACGACTGGAGGGACGACTGGGGGGACTGAGCGGAAGGGATGGCCGCGCGGCCTTGCATCACGGACGAAGAGGTGGTGGAGGGGGAGGCGAGGCTCCCGTGGCGCCGCATGGACTGGGCAACTCGGAAGAGCGAGTGCGCTAATGCGAGAACAGCATGGCGCCCTGCGGCCGTCTGCGGGAGTCCGGGACCGAGATGGGGTCGGCATTCTTGGCCTTGCGCGCTGGCCACTCACTGTCGCCTGCGACGGACGCCCGGGGGGGGGGGGGCGAAGGGACATAAGAGGGGGCTGGGGTGGCTGGTGGCTGGCAGGGCCCAGGGCG